>KN883389.1:148436-178902 GCA_000934455.1 Apostichopus parvimensis | reverse complement strand
GTTTCCATTCGTGCAATAGTGCAAATATTTCATTCGTTGAAAGATGTAATTTGTTCCATTCAACTCGGCTGCGCCTTGTTGAATGGAACATTCCATCTTTCAACTCATGAAATATTTGCACTATTGCACTCATAACCATTCATTATTTGTATAATATACAATCCTATGATTAAGCAAATTCATATATGGTAGGTAGCTCTGAGCCACACTGTACCATGCACATGACTATATGCAGCTGTACAGCTTCTTGGTTAAATATGACGACTGTATTGTAATGTGTGGTAGGGAGCGGTGCAAAGAGTATTGCATTGGACATCAGTAGGCTAGGTGATCAAATCACTTCGCCAGGGCTCGAAAAAATCATTCCGGCTCAACGACATCTCTGTTCAGAGCAATAACTAAGCATCACCAGGAAAAGTCAGAATCGGGATCGTTCTGTGGCTAAAAACAATGCTACGCAGATTCGACAAAAAAAAACAAAAAAAATCTGAAAAGACATTAATGCTACTAGTGTTTGGCAAAAGTGATAAATAGCTCCACACAGGTTTGAAAATGCTACAGAGATGCCAAAACTTTCAGATTCTCAGAAGCTATCATTTCTTGCTCCAGATGAGGATATCTAAATGTGTTCGAGTCATGCACTGTGCTGCTGATAATTGGTGGTGTATAGGCATATTGTAATGAAGCAGAACAGGTCTAAGTTCCTACATCGACAACTAATTCCCATATTTATGGACTCGCATCTGTTGCATTTACAACAATGTGATGAAAAATTTATTTTGTGGATTTTTTTTTTCCTCTGTTAAACCTTGAAAATATAAGTTGCGAGTGAGTGTAGGTAAATTAATATTTAATCCCGTGTGAATATGTTAGTTACAACTTTAACAAAACTGAAAGAAAGAAAGAAGCGTCTTTGCATTTAGACTATGACATCATCAATAATAGGTAACTATCAATAGATATCTATCAATAATTAACTTCATCAATATACATCTTTAATTGTAATCCACTCACCGATGCTCTCTATAGCAATATCAAAGTCATCAGTCCACTTTGGTATAGTGAGATAAAAGGCCTCGTACAACACTTCCAACAAATATCTCTACAGAGAGAGAGAGAGAGGAAAACAACATCAATATCACCTGATTAGAGTGACCTCATTTCTCATTCCTTCAAGTACTCCCCCAATGGCATTAACTTCCCTCCACCCCCCCCCCCCGCCCCCTCCAAACAGGACTCACCCCGTCATTCAGGTTAACTCTGTTGACTAGTCTAATGCTAAAGATCTAACTAACAATCACCTCAGCTGTTGTTCTTTGATCTTTAAACTTCACATGTCCTACATACGTAATGTGCCCTATTCCAGTGGTTTATATGGACAATACATAGAAAATTAAGCATGACAAAAGATGGAACCATAGAACAATGGGTCTGGCAAGTATCCGTGGTGATAAATGAAGAAGGAAAACATTCACAAAACAACTTTGACAGAAATCTGCCAGGTGCCGTTAGGGATTTTCAATGTTGACATATTTTGGCGTGTAATGTAAACATACTTCAGCAAACTGCCCTCCCTGTGACACCTGTATATTGGCATCACAGGATTATTGACAGACAAGCACAAAATACTAACCACCGAGGGCAAATCACAAGTTCTTTCACAAAGTTCTTCGAAAACTGACTAGTATATCACGCCGGCTATTATATCGAGCTTCAAAACAGTTGCAGTATTTGCACTTCAATTTTTTTGGTTTTTTTTCATTCTAACCACTCGTCTCATCAAATTTTCATGAAGATGTAGCCGATGTTTTTAATTCAGGAAAAGAACGACCGATGCTGATAAGGAACTGTGGGTCGTCCTTCCCACGAACTGAAATTCTAAGCTAGGTTTGTTCTGACAGTAAAGAAGGCTGCTCAAAAATTCTCAACTTAAAACTGAGGTCAACAGCACCATCAACTTTGAACAAATCACTTGTCCTTTGTGCTACCTCAGAGGGCAATTTTTATTTATTTTTGTTTTGACCATTTTTCTGACATATGGAAAAGGTGGAACGTGAGTCCTAATATGGTTGGTAAATATATTTATTCTCTCAAACAAGGTTCTGCATTGTGACAGATTTCATCTATATCACCAATCAAATTAGATTTTATTCGTACCAACCCAACTGTGGCAGAAATTCGAAAGAATTGGCGGTTCGTCGGATTTGCATGAAAACTTGTACTTTATTGGGGGGGGGGGCGGGGAAAGGGGAGATAGACTTTAGGTTATTAAACAAAAGGAACAAGGATTAATGGTGCAGCACACCAGTTGAGAGTGCAAATGTAATGCGGAGACAAGGAATCCATGATCACTGCTAATATATATGAGTAAGGTACAAAATTAGAAATGTTCATACTATATAGGGTCAGAGGTCAGGATATCTTACCCTGTTTTCTTCTTGTGGAACGCATAATATTTGCATGAGAGATTGTAAACCACTGGATTCTGCACTGCATAATCGTATCATGCCTGTAATGGAAATAAAAGAGGAACCAATTTATGGCAGTTTTAGTATTAAGTGCTGTACAATGTTACTGAGCTTCATTACAGAGAGATACGTAGAAGAAGGTCTGGTACTAAACACTCGCAATACATCCAAAGCACTTCGTGTGGGAATGTGTGGTCACAGAGAACTGGTCAAGTGACTACCAAATAAAGTGGGTCAGATAATTGATGTAATGCAATTAATATGTGAAGACAGGTAAAACTTGAGGAGTGTTTATAAACATTTCGGGTGTTCTCACTGCATTTAGGCACAGAAAAAACCAACTTTGTTTGCTCCAACCATCACACTCTGGTAGCTGGTTAACTTTTGTAAACAATCTTCCATTTTTCATCAGATTTCAAGTGAAGTCAATTGAAAAATACTCTCTATTAAGTCACTCTGTCCAGTTTTTCTCAAAGTGTCACCAGCCAATATGCAGTCTACACAGTTAAAATAACTCTAATTGCTTAAACCCACATTCTTGTATGCAAATGTAGGCTCGGTAAATCTGCTATGAAAGTGTGGTTGGTCTAGGATAAAGTGTTGAGGTTTGTTTCTTATAAAAGTCAACAGTCATCCTCATGATTTTTTTACACATTTTTATTCATTTTTGGTTGCGTTGTTATTAAAATACAGAGTTTCTTGTTTCAAGCGTATCTGATGACGAGAGAAATTAAGCTGCAAGGGCAACCGAAGCCGCTGTAAAATCGATATTTTGAGTAATATAGTGCAGTAAAGGTGTACATACTGTATCAAGTTTGTTTATTCCTTTTGAGTCAATCTAAAAAATCACAAAGATGAACCAAGTGTTGCATACATATAATCAATACTAAGGTAAAAGGTCTTGCAACCCTCAGTGTCTCTCTTAGATTAATGTACAGCATTAAAGAGTAACCTTGTGTCTCACAATAGATGACAAAAATTCACCACAAACAGCATGAAAATGGCTTTCAAAGAACTGAAATGAAAGAAAATATCAACTTGAAGAAGCAGGAGAGCACTTTTCTTCTTTTTTCACTTTTTCTCTCTTTTTTTGCTGTAGTATAGATATTAAAACCCTTCACTTACTATAATGTCAATAAGCTGGGTGGTGCCTTTTGAAACATATTGATGAACAAACAGCCTTCTCTAATGTTTCAATTTTTCTTTTATCAAAGTACACGAACCAAAACAAACAAGAACAGACTTCAATATAAAACCATTATTATATTTTATAGAAAGTTTGCAACAAATTTTAAGATGTTCTTGAGTGCATTCTCTGACAATAACCTTCACTTCCGCTTGCATTACCATGAGAGTTCTGTAAATATATCCTTTTTCTAACTGTCGTGTCTGCATGTAGAGTTTCGATGTAAAGTACATCTGTAAAGTTTACTTGACAGTCTGACCTAACAAGTACCTTGACAGCAAATCGAAGGCCATTATCAATTAAGCCTTGTTCACTTTTGAGAACACACGGGGGATCTGATATCGCTAGGGCGATTGAGATTGTAGCATGAATGCTCTGGGGATCATTTGACCTGAGAGCTCCACTCACATACTGTATAAACAGATCAGCGCAATGTTTTGAGGTGGGATGCACCATGGTACTAGCTGCGTGACTTCAAACAATCATCGTATCAATGCACTTTTCTTGGACGTTGACCCACCACCCCCTTCACAAATGTGGACATGCCCGAGGTAAACTTTATTTCACCACTGCGAGAGAACAATATCCTGATCCATCCCCCACCCCCAAATTAATGCTCCTTCCTTCGACGTTGACCCACCACCCCTTCTCAAATGTGGACATGTCCCCACCTCACCCCACCCCAACTCCTGCATTCTCAAATGTAAACAAATCCTTACACAGTCAAATTTTTACTTAACACATAAAACAGTAAACTTTACTGATAGCAACTAAAGGATAGCATCAAAAGTTATCCAAGCCCTTGATGAGGAATGGACATCCACATTGCTTTCTTCAACTATGAAGTCTGGATTCTATAACCACCACCAAAGTCAAAGTTGGAATTATAAAAGTAAAAGGGAGGGGCGGTGGAGAGGGTGGGTATTCCAAGTTTTTCGGCCACTATTCAAACTTGTAATCCATCAGTTTACCTGCAATATCATTCAATAGTCAGAGCACAAGTTTTAATGTACCAATCTACCTCTGAAGTTTCCACTAAATCGATTTAAACTGGACTTATTCACCGTTCTTGTCATGACCTGTCTGTGATCCTGTTCCTGCATTATTTTGAGTCCTTTTAAAAAGAATTAAGAGGTTTATAAAATAGATCCTTTCTCATCTGTACCTCGGAAACACCTTGGCTTTAAAATTTGGAGCTTTATTGATCGATTATCGCGCCGTACAGTATCAAAACACGCAAGAGTATACTATACGGCTAATCCCTCCCCTAATACGAGAGCAAAAGGGAATTGTAATAACACGGATTACTTCAACCTTCAAATTTGTCAACCTGGGAAGTGACAAGTAAGCCAATACTGTTGTTGGATTGATAACTTCCTGCGACTATTAAAGGAATATACCCATTACCGTGGGATACGACACGTTTCTAAATTTAGCAACCATAGAGGAAACACTGCTCAACTGATCTGTTATTAGCAAACAACACGTATCTACTGTAAGAAAACATACACACAGACACACACGACTGACAGCCACATCATCACCCATAAGAACCTTCAATTTGTCTGCATCCTCATAAGATTAAGAAGAGAGAAATGAGAGGAAGGCTTCGCGTGTTATGCTTGAGAGGTATATCCCTTTGCAACGATCATACCACATATTTACAACAGAGAAAAATGACTGGATGGCACTTGTAAAGAAACTTATAAAGTATATATTTAATTTCATGGACTGTGGTTTTGCAGAATTTTGAGGAAATAATCTTGGTCAGTTCAAGATTATGATTTTATTTCACCTTATTACTGGAGTTGACGTGAACTACAGCTGTTCTACATGGGGTTCATGCTGGAGAACTGGTGGTCCTCTAACCCACTGGCCATATGAAGCTATATGGAAAAGTGCTATGATGCCTATGTGACCATTTGTGACAGACCAAAAAAGTGTCAGATGCTAAAATTAATTTATTTTTGTTTTAGTGAATGAATTTTGGCCTGGAAAGGTTGCTAAAAATTTTAGCTATTGCCTACAGGTTCACAGCCTCAAAATGATTCCAAGGCCTTGGGGAAAATCCAAATAGACACGAAATGAATGTCAGTATTCTTGAAGAAATGCCTTGATGGTATCAATCAAATTTTGATAACAGGGTGAACAATATTCAATCTTTCTAGCATATTTAGTGATCCCTTCTCCTGTGCTCTCCTGACTATGGCATTGAAAGTTGATATCTTTGAGGATATCCCCGACCCCCCCACAACCCCCCCAACCACAATGCTCTCGATTACAGAACACCGGCCATAGGGTGTACTCACCAGGCCAGGACCTCAAGAGAGTGACCACAGCGATGCGGCTGGCACGATACCAGGATTCACGATCTTCGCTGCCGCTGATGAAAGAAAACAAGTGGAAGGAGTAGTGTGTTTGCTTTAATATAAAATAAAGCAATTAATTAAAACATTCTACCACAAATTCACTTTCTTTTACAATACTTACAACTACGGACAACAAGAGCAATTACTTGAAACATTCTACCACAAATTCACTTTATTAATAATTTTTGCAATACTTACAGCTACGGACAACGAGAGCAAAGACAAAAAAGGTGCTTTTGCATAGAAACACAAAAAATGTATATAAACTCAGCACAACATTACAGTATTATATGAAAGAAATTGTGAAATTGTATAACAATTAACAATAAACAGATTGAAAATGCCATTCAATATTTCTTTGATAATTAAATTATTCAATTTTTTTTAATGTATTTCAGGATTTTAAGTGACATCTCACCTGTTTTGTTGCTCTGCTTCTCCTGAATGTCTGTAATGAATGTCTGTGTACGGTGCAATAACTTGCTGCAAATGAAAGAGACGAAAACAAACTTTACAATTAATTGGTTACTTTCAGTTAATTTACATATGAGAGCATTGATAAAATACTAAAAGACAGAGGATCAAACTCGCACTGAGAGGAAACAACGGAATTGTTGAAATTTCATTCTGTTGATAAAATTAACCATCGTCATTGTAAATCAGTCAACGAGAAATATCTCAACTTACTGATTAAGGTATATACTGTAGTAGAAAGGACATAACCTTTCTCCTCTCTACAAGACCACCACCCCCCCCCCACCTTCTCCAATCTCCCTAGTTCACAAAACTTTACAACTTTAATTGATGCAAATCCAATGACCTCCAGTTCCAGGTCAACCCTCCCTTCTGCAATTCATCAACACTTGTAGTCTCTGGAATGTTGTTCACCATTTACTGTAGAGTTAACATGATAGCAAGCACATGTAATGCATTGCTTCTAAACATACTAAAACAGCCAAAGCTGGTCACCTAATGTAGGATCAATCCATAAATCTTATTTTACTGCCTTCTTTGGAGAACCATACTAGGAGATTCTCATCATCTTAATTCAACCATCATCTTCATCATCTTAAAATTATTAATAGCAGATTGTAAATCCTCCATAACTTGTAAAACTTTTTAGCAATTATTAATATTTGTTTGTACTACTGATGAATTTTACCCAATTACCAGTATCATCTTCAGAGCTATCAGATTCACTCTTTGCTGAATTTTACCATTTATCAGTATCATTTTCAGAAGTATCAGTATCATCACAATTGTTCAACATTTTAAGAATTGTAAATTTCCTACCCATCATCATCCTCATGTTTTTTTGGTTTTTTTTCAGAATCATCTACACAAGTGGGAATATTAAAATTCTAGATAAAGTTTTTATTTTTTATTTTGATACCTTCATCATCAAATCCTCTCTGTAAAAACCTATCAAAGTTTTAATATCACACTTTATGTTCTGTGTCTTAACTTGTATCAGTAACATACTGTAACCCCATTTCATTCCTGCTTAACACATATTTACCAACATACTGTACAGTATCTGAAGGACATTATTTATTTTTTTTTTTATCATTTTCTGCCAATTATGAAATAATCACATTCCAGATAAATGAACTGCATTGTATCACAAAATGAAACTAAAACTTACCAAAAATAGCATCAACTCTATTATTATCATTAATTGAAGCCAAATATTTTATCCGATCTTAAAATAATGTGCCTTATTAGTAAATTATACATAATTTCCTTCCTGGGTAAGAGCAAAGTCGGACTATAATTAACTCCCTAAAATTGAAGGTTAAAGGTTCCTTCAAAGTTCTGTTTCGCTTCACAGATCGAATTGGACGCTAACCAATTAATATTTAATAAGAAATGACTCACGGCTACAGTAAGTTTGCACTAGTGACTGTACATATTAAAAACCTACAGAAAACACATGGTATCATGTCAACAGTCACATGTTCTCATACACTGTGAGAAGTTTGAATCATCATTGACGTTTGACAATCCCAGAAACACAGGATGTCCATTTGGCGGCAAACAATAACACAATGACAGGCATAGGTGTTTTATAATCTGGTCACTTGTTAAAATGCAAGAGACTCAAAAATATTTCAACTAAATTTTTAATAACTGGGGATATACAGTATTAATAGTTCCTATAAAACAATTAACTCTATTTCTGTTGTTTTTGGTTCATTTTTGTTTGTACGACCCAATAATAAAATCCCATAGCAACAGAGTTTACTAGTTTGACTACAGGTAGTCGAATTGAGCATATAATGATGAAATAGTCAGCCGTTTGGAAACGACCTGATTAATACTGGTAAAATCACAAAACAAGTACTGTATGTTTAGAAGTGTTGAGCTCTCCTTGAAGCTGAAATAGTCCGACATTGATGAAATAGTCCGACATTTTTAAACTTTTTGATTAGTACACTGGTCTAAAATAGTGGGGGAGGGGTGAGAGGTAAAATCACAAACAAGTGTGTTTAGAAGTATCGAGCTCTCCTCAAAGCTGAAATAGTCCAACATTGATGAAATAGTACATTTTTAAACTTTCCGATTAGTACACTGGTCTAAAACGGTGGGGGAGGGGTGAGAAGTAAATCACAAACAAGTATGTTTAGAATTATCCAGCTCTCCTAAAATTTTATCCGTTTCTTGTTTATAGGTAACTTTCCTTCCAGCAACATTTTATGAAAGAAGAAATGAAAATGTTTAGGTATCCAACTACATTACTGATGCGAGATACTAAAACTTTCACAAGCATGTTTACAATCTCTGCAAGATGGAATACTTCAAAATAGAAGGTTTCCATGGTGATGAGATACGTGTAAATGTGTAGGCGATACAGTAGATATTTAAACTACTGTAATACTCACATCAAGAACTAATAGATCATCATCATCTTGTCAGATTAGACATGTCCATTCATCACTTATCTTAATTATGTACACTAGTAGTAGCTTCTGTGTATATTATACTAAACTGTATGCTACGCTATACTTCAGATGGTATTTACAGCTGAGAAAGTTCTTTAGTCCATGACACTCCATGGGGGATGGCAGGGTTCGTTGACCGTTTTATACACATACATACAGTATATATACATGTGTATATGTGTATAATATACTGTACATATATATATATATATATATATATAAATATATAGATATAGATATATAGATGTAGGTAGATATATATATATAGCTACAGTACTCAATAGTGATGAGCATATATATGCCTTGTGATACCAGAAAAATTTCAAAACTTCAGATAGTTATTCCTACTTCAAAAACAGAAAGTCCAGATCAGAACGAATTGAAATGATAGAAAAATCTGAGTTCAAAACGAATGTCTAAGCACTGTGAGTGGTAGAATGAGCAGGGAGGGCATTGACTGGAGGGTGAGGGGGGGGGGACATAGAGGGCGCACAGTGTCAAAAGGATACCAGATCATTCTAGGCAAGGTAGAATGAGAGTGCTGAGTTTGTGAGGAGACAGGTAAATATTTGATATTTCCCTGCAATCTTGAGAGATTTCAGCATTGCTGTACTTTTCTCTTCTTCTACAGGATAACCCACTGTATATCTCTTAATGCTTTCCATATCCATGGTTGATTCTTTTAATGCCCAATGAAATTATGGACATGATGAAATGTAATTAACTTTATATCTGAGCTGGAAGTGGAAGTGTCCATGCAATGAGATAATTACATGTTACAACTGTTGACAGAATATGGCAAATCATTTGTATAGATTTGACTGTAGACTGATGATTGTTATAACATGATTGAATACTCATGTGGCCTTTATAAATTATCACACTTAAAGGTTAGTGCACCTTCCTCACATTGTGCAGGAACATATAAATACTGAAGGATAAGAAGCCATGTACTACACCATATAGTCCATATCAATCCCTCCCAAGTAGAAAAACCAACAGGAGAATATCATTTAAGAAATTCCAGCCAATTTTTTTTTTTTTTTTTTTGTGGCTTGTTTGTTGAGGAGTAAGACTTACATGTACTGTATGTGAGGCAAATATTAGGTCAATTCAGGCAATTTTAAATCATTTTAGAGCTTGAAATAGCAGTG
The DNA here is from genome assembly GCA_000934455.1 of Apostichopus parvimensis. Classification (NCBI taxonomy): domain Eukaryota; kingdom Metazoa; phylum Echinodermata; class Holothuroidea; order Aspidochirotida; family Stichopodidae; genus Apostichopus; species Apostichopus parvimensis. Next base: position 168,783 of record KN883389.1, on the reverse strand, counting down.
TATGAAATTTGTTTACTGGTGAGTAAAGGGACTTATTTTACAAGTGACAGAACCTGTGGTTCTCACAGTGATAAATATGAGGCCATGAATTGTAAATGTCTCAGCTATCCAGTGTAGGGTAGCATTAAACTTGTGCAAAACTACCCACAACAACTTAGGAGACTACATTACTTTGATGATTTAGTGTGTAAGTCAATGGGATATTTATGAATTTGGGGTCCTCTTCCCATCCTCTCCACCCCCCCCCCAAACAAAAAAAAAGAAGGTTATGATGTCAGATACATCACACATTCTTTATTGCATCTTCAGTGGAACTGGAAGAAACTTTACACAAGTAACATTACCATGAATTAATGTTAAGGGTCAAATGGAACTGTTCTTTCTATTGTATTGGAATTTACTGCTAGAGTTTACCCGGTATGATGTGTAGCTTATTAGTGTAGTTGGCTATGTCAGGTCATAGTATTATACAACTGTATCAGAACAATGGACAAATATATAAATCATGACCAGATGCATGCATGTTATCTTGTCTCTGCTGTTGTGGGAAATTTAACAATTAAATACTGAAGGTCAATGAATTCTCTATTTGTCTTTGTTACTTTCTCTCTGTTGAATTTAAATTTAACCCATGTATTACCTACCACTCATGATATTTATTTGTCTGTATTATCCCTCTGTAAATCTTTCACTTTCAAAATTATCTACGGCAGTAAGGGGGGGGGGGGACTCCACATTTCACAGAGTTGCAATTAGCCTAGTTTGAAAATATTTTTGCAATATAGGAAATGTAGAACAAATATACATCAACAAACAGTGATGTTAGGATCGGTATCTTCCCAAAATACTCCGCGACGACAGTCACTGAGGCTTTAGATGGAGCTATGCTGTGGATGCTCCCATTTTGACAAATAAGGGAGCCTAATATATGACATCCCGTTCGTGCAACCGCTACGAGCGGCACGAGTCGATAGGGTGTCTATGGGAGGAACAGGATGGGAAAAATGTGATCGGTTCTGTCTCACCTCTATGTCAGCCTTGAATCGGATGAATCTTCTCGTCGAGGGATGGTTGAGAAGGTGAAGGACGGTGAGAGTCACTGATTCGTTGATGCGTAACAACTGTGTATCGAGTATGTTCCTTATCAGCGTGGATAGGCCTCCTGCCTTTGAAAAGGCTTCAGTGTTATGAATAGCTGTAGAAATACGAGCCAAGATATGCATCAACGACGGCAACGTTAATACAGGCTTCACAAACCGGTGATGTAATCTCACGTACAGTAAACAGTAAACAAACATGATTCAAAGTTAAAAGGCAATATTTAACCTGCAAAGTTAACTGAATTAAGACGATCGCCTAATATTCATCACTCAGAGACTGCTTTATTTGTCTAACAAAGGGATTTGATCTTACCTCTGAGGTGACATGGAATTTCTGCGTACCCACATGGAAAATGGGCCTAACAGACACACGTACACGGAAATGATAACATATCTCACAGATTTCTTTCGATTTAAAGAAATTTCACGCAAAACAATGAAATTTAATAGGGAAGAAATACAAACCACAGATTTTTTTTTAAATTACTGACATTTCTTTACAAACAATAACCCTTGACCTTTTGTATGTCATAATCATAAATAGGCCAATCATGTTCTTATTCTAAATCAGCTGACACATGCTAGATCGATCACATGTGATGTCATGCACCAAGAGTGACATTGTACTGCTGAAATACAGTACCAACAATGGCTCTTGAAATTCTGTAATATTTTACTGAAATGGTAACTTCTACTATTTGGGAGGTCTGGTTTTAATTAACATAAATTACATTTAACTTTTGTCAGATCAGGATCATTTTCTGCTAACTGTTCATGAATGCAAATTAGTATCAGTTAAAAGATGAAACAATTAACGTCAATTGTTCACTTGCGTCACACTATTAATTGCATCGTCAATGTAAAAAGTTGTCATTGAAATGTTGCATGCATACATTAACAATCACTGAGTTAATTAAAGTTCTGTTTCATTGAAACATTATTAGAAGAGCTGAGTATCTTGATTAAAGGTTTGGTCTCTTTCAATCTGTTAACAGGTAAATTACTGTACGTTACTATACTCAAAATATTGCAACACATTGATACCAAAACCCAAAATGCTTCTTTAAAAAACAGCTAACATTGATCAGCTTCACTTCCAGATGATCCTATTTTATTCAACGTGATTAATTTTTTTAAATATTACTCTCATTTATCATCCCCTAACGATGCAATTAATTAATTGTCACTCATCACGTCGGGGGGAAATTTTGCAGAAAGATTTTTTCTATGTGATTAACACAACTACTCTATGGAAAATGTATCAAATTTCAGAAGGGAAAATGGAACTCACGAACTACTGTACCAGCTAAAATATGTTCAGTTTATAATAGTTGAAAGTGATATCAATTTTCTTAGTTTATTTTATTAACATTGGTAATCTCTGTTTTGAGTAAAACTTGAGACTAATTGTAAGGTTATAGTGAGATTGTCAGAATTTTACCAATCAAGTGCACAAGAGCACACATTAAATGTGCTCTAGACATGTACATATGCGCATGTAGACACCCCTGCATAGTCGATTTGATCTCTCTACATGATATCAATATCATCAGCATGCACTACAACATGTCATTACTTTACAATTGTTTACAGTAGTTGTCAAAACATTGCTGTGTCTACATCTCCTGCTGGTTCCCTGACATTTAAACACTAAACATGTCATTGAACTGGTAAAATATTTTGCTTCTAGTTGTCAAATCTCTAAAATATTCATCAAAACTTCAGGTGGGTCCAAAAAAATATGTTTTTAAAATAATATTATGAATACTTTTAAAGGCATGGGGGAGGGGAGAGGGGGGTGCTGGAGAGGAAGTCCAAAATGTGATAGACCACTGGAAACTCAACATAATACTCACCTAGTTCACAGAGGGTTGCCACACATGCTCGTTTCAAGGAATCTCTTTGGGAGTCTCCATTGTTTCCAATAGCAGTTAGTGAATGTATGAGTGATAATGGACACTGGGCAGGGCATACTGTGATGATCTGGAAGAAGAACACATGCAATTTGAAGCAATAGTAATATACTGTATTAAATTGTACTGTACTCACTGTACATACCCCATTACCATTAAAAGAAAAAGAAAGGTCCCGAAAAAAACACATAGTTGCCATGGGCACACCAAGGTAGATGAAAGAATATCACACATTTCAAAGGTTTGCAAAGCAGTACATTAAATTGGTGGGAATTGTGGGACACAAAATTTCCCTGCTATTGTAATGAATGGCTGATATCTAGTCCTTACAGTATGACGAGCAGACTACAAGGTTGTAAAATTCTACAAAGTACAAAATGTACGGATCTCACTCAGTCAGATAAAAAGAGGAACCCAATCATGTGTGAATCCTGGCTTGGTTAGTAACACAAAGTTACAACCCAAATGAATAATGCAGCTTTAACCCCCAGATTGAACCAGGCTGTCATATTTCAGTTTGCATTAAATTTGTCACAAACTACAGCAGAAGGACCATATACCACCATAATGTGATGTTACTGTATACCACTGATAATCAACAGGTAAGGTACATGGGAACAAATACCTGAAATCTGAACCGAGGGGATGGGGAGAGGGGGTGGGAGGAGGGAGGAGAGGGAGGAGGGGAAGGAGGGGAAAATGTGGTTATGACCATCTAGCCAATCAAGTAAAAGTGACAGAGTTTAGGGGCCAGGATATCACAAACTGTTTAGAGATTTCCTATTGCAAGAACTTACTGATAGAACTTTTCTCTACCAAATCGAAAACAGTTTAAAATTGAGACATAAAAATAGACTACTTATTTAATGCTTACCCTTCTTATTAACCTCACTGCTTGAATCCTTTCGATGTCATTATTTTCACAGAGGTCTAACGAATGCATGACTAGAAGGTCCAGATGAAGTCCAAGGAGAGCCTGGCAGGAGGTTTCATCTTGAATGAAATAACGAATGGCACGCAGACCAGCACCTCGTACTTCTTTGGTGGAATGCGTTAACGACAACCTCAGACTGCAAGATAACAAATATTGTTAACAGTTTAGCACTGTACATCCCGTTTGACACACTCCTGGTTTAGTACACATTCCCTCTACTCTATACCTGTGATGTGAATTCCTACTCTGACGTTCAGCACCCTCGTTTTCTCATGTGTGCTTTCCTCTTTTCAAGCAAACATGTTTTCATTTATTTCTGGTAATTCAGTTGATGGGGCAATGACTGGTCAGAGAAGAAAAGTTGTTATAGTACTCAATAATGTGTACTGTACTCATATGTACATTATAACATACAAATGCAGTGTATTTAAGCTTGACTTTCAAGTTATTGCTAGGTACAGTATTACAAGGTTTTCAGACTTTGACCTCTGTTGACCTCAAATGACCTTTGACCTCTGAAAAACAAAAAGGGCTTTTTAACTCACTAATTTGGATATAATACTACTGTACAGTAGGTATGAAGTTTATCCAAGGTTTGCTTCTCAAGTCATCAGGTTTACAAGGTTTCTAAGCGCAGTTAACATAAATATTTCATGTTAATATCTATGCAGTAAAGAATCAATGCAGCTTATACAAGATCTGCAGAAATCTCAAAACGAAATAGAAAAACGTGGAAATATCCGACCGACGAAAAACACACGATGTAGGCACTTTGGTGGTAGAATGAGTAGAGGGGCTTCCACCGGGAGGGTCTGGTCATAGAGGGCACACAGTGTTAAAAAGGTTACCAGTTATTCTAGGCACGGTATATAGAGGGTGCTAAGGTCGTGGGGAGACAGGTAAGCGAGGAACAAAGAAAATGCCAAAACACAGAACCTCTCACACTTGAATGTAAATCAGTAAGGTTGTAATGTGGCGGCAAACTAGAGTACAGCAGATGTAGGTAGAAAGTGTCTGTCACTCAATCCTGCATACACGTACAGTACAAATTGAAAGCAATCGTTTGGGCTTGCGATGTGACACTTTTAACAGACTTACTGAAGTATAAACAAATATTCAATGCTAGTACTGTAATAGACAAAGACAGTATTTCAAAGAAATAAAGACTAAAAATTAATAAAACACCAAGCAGTCATAAATCTGCCTCATTACATGGCAGAATGCTTTGTTTGAGTTCATCCATAAAACGGCATAAAACGGAGGTCAAATCTTCAAACTGCTGACAAAATAGCGTAATGCTATTCACTGGCCTCAAAAATATAAAGTTTTATTTTCACCACTAAATATGAAAAGAGATTCCAATAATCACTGCAAGCTTTGCATTTTTATTAAAGACAATGCTTTCATTTCTTCCATTTTCGAGGAAATGTTCCACGTCACTAACGGCATGCCTGGTAGCATAATTGCAATATATGAGTCTTTGCATAATTTTATTTCCCCTGGAATTTGTAAGTCTGGTTAAAAACGACTCTCAAGTTATCACACGTCTGTGCAGTACTTTTGATATTTGTTTATACAGACCTGTACCAAACTATGAAATGCCTTTATCAAGTAGATATCATTGTAAACATTTGGGAGACGGCAAAATAACAGAAAATAACTGAAAGAGATGGTTTAGTGATGCCTTGCCATGTGTTACAGTATACTGTATACAGTCTGGTGACATGTCAATACATACTGTACATGTACTAACACTGCACACAAGATTTGACGGCAAACAACCTCTGACCTTCTCAGACAAACAACAGCTGAGAATATACATTATTACTAGTGGATCTACTGTACATCAGACTACAGTACATGTATTTAAGTTCATCCAAGCTTTACTCTTGACAGTTACAAAGATATTTTCAAGCTTTTCAGACATGGCCCAGTACGGTGACCACAAACAACCCTTGACCTCAACAGAAAACTATGTTGGTCTTCTACTTGCTATAAAAGGTGGATCTACCTCACATATCAAATTCATGTATGATTAGCTGAAGTTACGGAGTTTTCAGAACTTGACCTGTCATGTCCTCAAATTACTTTCAACCTCTGTAGACAAGAAATAATACGGTAGGTTTTTTCTAGTCATTACATAATTTGGATCTACATACCAATTACTGAGTTCATTCAAGCTCTGCTTTTGAAGTTATCACGTTTACAAGATTTCATACGTTTACATCTGTCGGTCTCAAATGACCTTTGACTGCTGCCACAGACATCAACTGATTCCCTCCCTCCACTATGGTGGATCTACAAAACTGAAAGTCAAGTTCATCCGAGGTTTATTTTTGAAGTTACCATGTTTACAAATGTTTTAAGACTGTTACCTCTGATAACCTCAAATGAACTTTGACATATGGAAAACAATAGGGTACTTGTCCTCACAAAGGTGGATCCACATACTGTACCAAATATGAATGAAGTTCACGCGTTATTTTTGAAGTTATCACGGCTTATAAGATTTTCAGACTTTGACCACTACTGACCTTTGATAGCTACAGGTAACAAAAGGGCTCTTCCTTTCATTTTAAGCTGCATCCACAAAACCAATTATTAAATTGAACCACAACATATTTTGTTATAGTGTTTACAAGCTTACAAGATAACAAGTAATTGAGTTATATATAGTGTTTACTAACCGAGGCGTCACACACACATGACACACACCTTCACTATTGCATACTGCTGTAAATTCCTTAAATTGCATTCCGCATGAAATCACAAATCAACACGATCCCTTCAGCAGGGTTTTGTTGATTTGTGGGTGTTCTTTTCTTCATCATTTTTGTCTTAGGTTAAGTAACTTCACGGTATTGTTATTTTGACCAAATGACCTTCCCATTGTCTCTCTTCAAGAGTCGTCACGATTCCACTTTCTTTTTACTTTTTTATGCATGCCATAATTATAATTTCACAGCAGGATTTCAACAAGCTTTGAGAACCATTTATACTACAAATACCCTCTATAACATTACTTAGCATATTAAAAATAAAAAAATACTCCCTGTGCCAATGATAAAAATTTAGGCAAAGTTCAAACAAATTACTGATGGTCCATTACAACATGTTTACGGAACAAAGAAATTTGAACGGTAACTTGACAAGAAATCATAGATTGGGCTCATTGTAGAACTTGTTTTTTTTCTCATTTACTGTAGTAATATTGTTCATTAAAGTTACATTTACTGTAGATGTTGAATATACACTGTACCATTACATAGAGCTGTGGTGTGACAGGAAAATGAAAGCTTCATTTCTACTACAAACAAGAATAAACACAACTGAGTTTAATCTACTTCTTTCTGATTGTTGTTTCTATCTTTAGTAACTTAGTAACAATATCAACTTGCCGACAAGGAAATGGAAAGAACATTTTTAAATATTTGTCTAAGAAAAATGCTACAGTGAATCAGTATTCATTACAGGCTGAATGGTTGTCAGAACTCCGTTGACAAAAAAAAAAAAAAAGAAACATTTCTCAAATGTCCAGTATTACGATTGATGAAGCTGAATGGGGTCTGTAAACTAGGCTTTTCCAAACTAAATAACTTTCTTTGGGTGGATGAAACAAGACTGGCAATTTTCAAGTAAAAAGTCATGAATTACATAAGGGGGGGAGGGGGGAGGGGGAGGGAGGGGGATATTTAAATGTTGAAAAGCACTATACACATCCAATAGCATACAGTAGAATGTGTTCACAAGAAACTTTATCTTGTGCATACTGCCTAAGTCTGTTAAGCTTATTTCTACAGAAATCCAAATTATTTACAGGATTCTATCATTCACTCCTGCTTGTCACAAATTAACTGTGAAGAAATTAAAATTTTCACCTTTGTTTCTCCTTTGCTATTCCCATTGCTCATTTCATTTTCACCAAGACCAGTTTTCATTGACATTTAGATTTAGCCTTAAATCCCATGCTGTACCTTTTTAACCTTTTCAACTTTTTCATTTAAGATAGAGAAAGGAGAAATTTGAAAGTTAATATGAAAGTGTCTCTCCCATCCAAACCCCCCGCCCCCCCCCCCCAAATAAAGAGGAAAGCAATATGAACTTTCAGTATGGCTTCCATTTATAATTACCCAATTTTCACACGTTCTCCCTGCGAGTTTTAAAATATTGTCAAAATATTCCTTTTCCCTTGAAAGAACGTGTCAATATCGTATCGGATCACCTCAGTAGTAGATTCAAGTATTCACCTCACCACTCGCCAATCGGGCGAGAAATGAATATTTCATGGAAATAACGGTGATCAAACTGACGGATATAGACTCAGGTAAAAAGTCAAGAGTAAAAGACAAAAAACACATCCATGATGTTATAGACTATTCCTGCGAATCTAGATCTCACAGTCAACTCTTTTATTTATTATTCTATTTTCCCGTCCAGTTCAGATTTGACAAGCAAAGAAGGAGGATATATATAAATGATTATGCGTCTTTGTATGTGGACCATTATAGTTTTAATACAGTTAAATATTAGCACTCTTTGAAAGAGCTTCAGTCATATACAATTACTGTATAGTTTATACAGTTTTATAAGTATGTAATTTAAAAAAAGACAGCGATGGACGAATCTATTATCTATGTAACCAAACTGAGAAATGCCATAAAAGTATTCACCCAAGATTACCCCCCGAAAAAATCTGTTTAACAGTAAAATCACCTAACGAACTGAAGTTAGCATTAAAGCCAAACCCCCCCCCCCCTCCTAGTGCTAAAATATGCATTTTATGCAGAACCTTGCTATAACTTTCTTGTGCAACATGATATATTTGAATCGAAAATTATCTGTGCAGATTTTCGTCAAACTCAATTTTGTGTAGACTTCTGCAACACACGCACGCACGCACACACACAACAAAATATATCACACGACGACTCTATCAAATTTCATCTCACTTACGCAAGCAGCCCAATTCTACTCCATATTTCCTTCCGATGTTTTGCAACTCATAAGATTTTCCCCGTTTCATTAAAAAGTAACCTTTAGTGACGAAAGGAAAGGGGGAAAATATTCCAAACCACACAGCGAGTTTTTTTTATACCTCTGTGCTTTTCACATGGGAATGCAGAACTAAATGGTTAAAGACTTCAATGTCAAGCAATGATGGTACATTAAGGAATCACCCTGCAGTGAAATTTACAGCGACGGAGTATATGTATATACTAAACAAAGGTGTCCCTGGCTTGACGTCACAGCTCACTTTAATAATCTTCACGAAACATTCATCCGCTCGGAGTGTTTTTTCTGGCAAAAAATTTTGGTTGGTGACTTGTTTATGAAATTCATGACCAAAATATTATAAGCGGTTGGACTGGACTTGAGAAATACACTACTAAAATGTCTCTTTGAATGAGTAGTGTAGACTTTTGAATAATATGATTAAATTTCTTAGGAATGACAATGAAAATTATGAATTTTTATATTTATTTCTTATTTAGGCAAGTTCGACGGTTTTAGATTTGACAAAATTATTGGAAAAAAAAAAATTATGTGTTAGCATGATATGAAAAAAGGGCTCAAAAATGTGTTTCTTATAAACTTCTGACAGTGTGATTGCTGAGTGGTGTCAAATTACAGTAGGTGCTACAGTAGGTGCTACAGTAGGTGCTAGGTAGGATACCTATTGTACAAGTATACCTTTAAGAAAAGTTGAGACACAAACTGAAGGAAAAATAAACTGGTCACTTTAAATGCGGGGATGGAGGGGAGGGGCGAGGGAATACCAACAATATATAGGGCCCCTGTCTAAATTAAGTGAACAAAGATCAGAATAAAGTAAAATGAACATAGCATTGATAAATTGATTTTTTTTTATTATTATAATTATTATTATTTTCCTTTTTGTTATTTTTTTTAAAGGCTACAGTAAACATGTTTACTGGTAGATATGTCTCCATAGTGAAATGATTATAGGTGAAGTTGGTGAACAGTATCATTTCACAAAGCACTCGTCAGTATTAGTGAGGCTGCCTTTTTAAAAATTTGATTCATGCATTAGCAACCTTCATTTCGCATACCATTCTGTAGGATTCGTAAAATAGCTAGAAATTTTGAGTTTGAATATGAATTTCTAACACATTCATTTGAGTCAAAAGCAGTAATATAAACATTCAAATACTGTGGCACAATATAGGAATTAGACTTCAAGTGGAACAAAAATGAAGGTCAGATGAGATTATTTGGCAAGAACCATGCAATAAGTGGGATAACCAAACAAGGAGACAATATCACTCAGTAAGAAAAAAGTTTGTCCTAAAGGAGAGGGTGAGCAATTATTATTTTTCAATCCTTAAACTGTAGAAACAAAATTTTACAAATATTTTCATTAAATTCTTGAAAGCCTTGAAGTCACAAAATAAGCAAGGTCACTGTCAAAGCAAAAACAACAACAATAATCACCAGCAGAGAGAATTTGTAATTTCACTCGAATGACCTCCTTCCGTGCGACTAAATTCCGCTGGTACGGTGACCCAGGTCACGTTCACACTTACCTGTACTGTGTACAGTAGGGCACAATTACTGATTCACTCTATTTGTTTTCCTAATGCATTTCAGATGGGTTTATTTGCTCACTGCTTCCTCAAATTTGGTTGAAATCAAATTCTACATTTCAATGAATGAGCTGGCTACGTAAGATACTGTTGTGTGCTGTGCCCTGCTACTGCTGTACAGTACAGTACATGGTTATTTCAACAGTACAGTGAGTTGGATTCTTTGACTTAGTGAGTTTTTTTGTTGCAGTCTGTGTGTGATGACTATAATAAGGCACAGTGAGTCAAACCTCCTTGCGTGCAAAGAAAGTTTGTTATCTGGCTTGGTTCTAAGGCCAACTGAAACTTGATGAAAATGGGATAATTTGGGCTGCCTATATATTTTTGATTATATAAAGAACTTCTGAAGGTGAAAACTGAAGACGAGTCCAAAGATTTAAAATTACCAGACACGTACAGTACAGCAATGACGTAACCATTTGTAAACAAATTTTTAAAGAAGTTTGCGAAAGCGTATAAATACTTCTCATATTTGTTAATATAGTGCCTCGTCATAGTGAGGCGATTGTAAGGCAAAAAGCAAAGCAAGGCAAACCACTATAACACCAAAAAAATGTCTATTATTCAATAAATATGCAACATTCTGCAAACTTGTGGAATTTCAAATCCTTCTAAGCAGGAAGTTATTAAATTTTCATTCCATACAAAAAACTTCTACTTACAAACAAACAAGAACAAATCAAGCTGCTCTTTTCTCCAAAAAATATTAGGTCAGAGCCTCAGTCTCTGTCTGTTGTGTAAGTTGTAACAGTGCTGGACTCAATATATTGTTAATGGTAAATTACTATAACAAAGTGTATAGCACAGTACTACTGTACAGTAGCTCAATACAGTATACCATTAGTACCAATGAAGGCAGAATGGAATGGATTAATTAATGATAGTACACTATTGTTGATACCAGTTACACATAATCACCAATTTATGGACTGTACTGTACAAACACTTAACAAAGGTGAGGGGAGGGAAGATTATACCCTTTTGGGGGTCAAACTTCTTTGGTTCCTTAACTTGAATTATAATTAGCACCAATTTGACCAAAAGCAGATTTTCGTTCAAAACAAGATTACGACTGAGACAACCACAGGACCGTACAGTGAGATTGGCGCACTGGGTTGTTTTCACCGAATGGACTTATTTTAAAATATTGACATTTCGTTTTGGGTACTAAAATGTTGTTGCCAAGACATTTTTATGTTACATGTAGAAACAACATGTCCAAAGCAAATTTGAAAAGTTGCTAAATATTATTGACATTTATCATTGACATGATATATGGTAGGGGATAATCCAGCTCAAGTATTTTATTCAGGTGCAAACCTGAAGGAAAAAAAAACTCACCGAGCAACAAGGCCAGTACGTAACAACAACGTACGGAGGTATCGCAGAACCGATACCTTCTGTACACAATGAGTTACCTATTACAGATGTGACACTAGGGTAGAAATATCACGCATGAAAAAGCAAGGAAAACGAAAAGGATACGTTACACATTGCTCTGTAAAGGTGACAGAGAATCGGTTCGAGACGATAGAAAAGCCAAAAGAAGAACACCAAAGTGTACGAGAGGGATAGACACGATGGGATGGAAGACGTACAGTAGCTTCACTTCTGAATGGCAGATCTCAGAAGGAGGGTAACGTGAGTCCTGGAAGTAAGGATAGGGGGGACACAATGCTAAATTGTCTCCAGTCATGTGAGATTAGGTAGATATGGGAAATTGCAGATGTAGTTTAGAGACAGGTATTAAATGAAGGAGCAAAGTAAATTTAAGTTACCAGGGTCAATGCTAAATGTTGTTCCAAAGTAGCAACATTCCTTAATGTACTTGCTGATTAATTATATAAATTAATAACTTTCATAATTTCCCTGAGGATCCTTGAAAATTGGTAGTTTCAAATAGAATACGGTTGTTTTTAAGCAAATAATGTACTGCACTGATCATGTACACACTGATATGTATACGGTAGTGCTAATACAATTCAAATCACAACAGACCTTCAATCAAATTTGATAGATGGTGGTTAAAAATGTTTTATCTTATTTGCTGTTCACCACCTAATTGATTGTTATGGGATATAGGAGGTGGGGGGAGGGGGAGAATACAGTACATGGACATCACACATGATCCTTTTAATGTTTCTTTATAATACAGATATACTGTGATAAATGTATTCACAATAGAAATCATATATACTGTAGCCCAAACGTGTGGAGCCTGGACTGTCTACTGTTCTTCGTAGTTGGTACATTTAAAACACACATGTACTACCGTACAGTATTAAAGTACATACTAACTCTTCTTGTTCCCATTTAGTGTTTATTATTAGAAACTATTAACATTGCACATAAACTTCTTATTAATTATACTTTCATAGGGCAAAGGTACAGTAACTAATTACATTTACTATTTGTACAACGGTTATTTATGATAAATGCATACAGCACGGTAGCTGGTATTTGTTCACGACGTCAAAACCGACTCAAATCTAAAGGTCAGGAATCAAAGTCATCCTACAGTGCTGCACTTTACTTCACAGCACTGTCATCTCGCAGTGCAACTGAACAGGTGAGCGGAGATAGTCCCAGAGTTAGAAGATGCCGCCCAGGGTTACGAACATTACTCAATATACTCGAGTCTTTTTATTTGTCGTGCCAAAAAAAAAAAATCAATCGCGTCGTCACAGTCCTCGAATGAAGTAGTTTCCGGATTGGTGGGCGGTAATTAGGTCACACTGGAAGAAGGAATGCAGAGCTCAATGTGCTGGCTGCGCGCCGCCGCCGGTAAGAGAGTAATCCCCGGACCGAACTCTCTGTATCAACAAAGCGCTAACGAACAATATAAACAGACAAACCTGCAGTCAAGGAAACATGTACTGTACATAATGCAGTATATATATGCCAAGAGGTCTTCAACAGATATATGCATTACATGTATTTGTCAAGTGTGATCCAGGTCAAGAATGATATAACTCACAGGATGATGGATATGATATCAAATATATATATATATATGTGGAAAAAGTTATAATTTCAACTGACACAATGAGACAGAGAGCCAATTTTTGTTGAGCTTTTCTTGACTTTTCAAATTAGGAGGGAGGTACTGTAGGGAGAGAGATGGAGATCTGTGCTTATATTGCGATATACAGTTGTATTTACTCGAATGTTGTTACCTTTCTCGTAACCGACACAATTATATGTTTGTTCTGAAAATTTCATATAGTATACAGTATCTTTTCCTGAAGGGAAAGATTTCCATCACGCCTGATTTTTTTTTTAACAATATGACTTTAAATCCTTTAATCTTTAAGACAATTAAACATAAAACATGAATGTTTATTTAAACAGATTTTAGTCATTAGAAGTGTTTGTGCAGCAGAGGGCAATGCTGCACGTAGGCTAATGTCATCTGCATACGGTATGAAGTGGCAACTGACAAAAGCCATAACCAGCGATGTCATCATATGCGCCATAATGACAACAGAATTTAATGCACATGGTCGATCATGTGCCTTCTTCACCGTATCTGTTCGAATTGATATTAAGCCTCTATCATAACAGCATCATGCCTGATGAATGCTCCGTACTTTTATTAGCTACGACAACAAAGGTAAGACTCGCATAACTCTTCGTGCCAGCAACACTGCGGCATTTCACAAGATGTTACCCTTCTGTATGTATGTATGCATGTTAGTCTGTGGAAGATGCTTATTATTGGATTCTCGACCAATGTGACTCAAATCCTTGGCATTTCTGGCATAATGACAGAAAGTTCTTGAGAGAGGTTTGAACAAATTTGAACGTCACCGACGACGACGAGTGCTTCAAGTCTGCTCGAATACATTTTGAACATAAAGGAGGACAGTACTGTAGCTCATCCGTACCGTACAACATTCAGTACAAAACAACAAAAATACGACAGTAGTAATTAAACACTCCATCAAATAGAATTTACACAAATTCAAGCCCATTCTCAAAACACAATCATTAACATTTTTCTACTGGTTTCATTAAGTGTAACATAAAACAAAAGATATACATGCCTGGGAAGTACTGACAATATTTATGTTAGAAAAAAATCCACTGTCCAAGTCTGGGAATAAATTCATCTATGTTGCTTAAAAAATATTTGTAATATTTGGTAAAAATATTCATTTTTTCTATAAAATTATTATGGGGTGATTTTAGATCATTTCACTATATATTTATATTACGATTTTTTTAACAAACTTCTTTCACAAACACAGCCTTGTGGTGCCCCTTGAACCAAATATCAAAGGGTTGCAGCTCTTACTAAATACTGTAAATAACAGCGTGCACAATCAAAATGTCCACAGAGGTACTATTTAGGAGCAGCACTAGTGCATGTTTATACAATGTACTTGTACAACACAGTGGGCTATTTCTGTATGGTACAGTACTTCCTATGCTGACACTGATAATTGATAAGTATGTCAGAGATATTTGGCAGTAAACAGCATGAAATCAGTCAGATAGCTGATTGAATTGCAAATTCCTTGGTAACAAAATCTGGATCAATTTCAATTTTGTTCCTGTACTTTTTGTCAAGTTGGTAATTTGCATTCCGGTTTGAAGGGTTAGAAGTGGTTGACAAACAAGTTGTTGTCAATTGTCAACCTTTTACCCGATTCTACAGTCAGCCTGCTGAAACAGGACAATGTAATTAAACGCTCATTTGATAAACAGATACTGTATGGTAACGGTACTGTAAGTTTGTGCACTCGTTCGAAATACGTCACTTAATCAAAGTAAGTGTGCTGGGCTTTGAGCTAATAATGTAATTCCATGTGATTCCATGTAAATATCTTGCTGGTAATAACCTTTAAAGTTATCCCAAAATCTTAACAACAACCAGAAGGGGGAAAAAAAATACGTTAAGACTTTTTGAAACCAAACTGCATGTCCACAAGCATTGCATATTGGTTTTAAGCAGTTGTCTGGGTTTGTTTGCTGATGTCCACTAAACTTTAAAAAAAATTAAATTTCCATTGATTACCTCCTGATACTGTATATATGGCAACTACAGGACTGTAAAGCATGCTTCCATTGCAAGCTGTTTATTACTAAGTTATTATTAGTTTTTTCTTGGGAGGGGGTGGGGGGTGGGGGCTGTCACTTGTCACAACAGTGCTGTTTAGTAATAGTCTGTAAACCATTGAATGATGCATGCATCCTATTTACAATGCTTGAAATTTACACAGTACAGTATGTCTGTATAAATGGGTGCTACTGCAAAGTATATACTTCCAAAGATTTGAGTCTGAGAGGAGAGCCACGGGGTGCAGAATACTAATGAGGGACTGAATTGTCTATACATGGAGTAAGTTATTTAAAAAGTAAACTACCACAACTTAACCTTCTGAATAATATCCAAAACTTCCAAACTGATATCAAATGGTTAAAGCTTTGAACAGTCCTCAAATAAATCAATCAGGCAAGAAGAAACTGGATTTATCCAAAAATCTAAGCCAAAAGATTGAAGATCTCATAAATTCAGCACTGTAATAACTTCGTTTCTGAAAGCAGAGTCAGTTATGGATGACGAAGAATGCATACCAATCCTTTTGGACGCTCAACTCTGCCATTCAAACAAAAGAGAGGAAAGTACTGGTTCTGGGTATGAGCAGGCAATGGCACCCCCCTCCCCCACCCCCTTCCTTCCATATATCAACATACTGTACTGTATGTACTGACATCTACCTACAGTAGCATACGATAACTTACTTTAACTTTCACATACCATTATGCCTATAAGGAACTTATTACACTTCAACCTTGCACTGAAAATGTATGTTATAATACTGTTTTCTTTTTTTAATTTTTTTTTTTTAATAAAAGGCCTCCAGTACTTCTTGTATGAATGAAACGTTGCTGAGTCATGGTCCATCATATCCCGAACACAGATTTATTCAGACTGTTCAACGAGAAAGTCACACACTGTGTGCATGCACAACATGGAACTATTAGTACATAACATTTGGCTAGAAAGATTGCAACTTGGCAATTCATGAGTTCTTGTACTCAAATGACTAAATTCTCAGCCAGTAGGCTTCTGTACCACCCACTTGACTAACTTATAATACAAGTTGAACTTTAACCTCGTACATATCTACTAGACTACCCTTGCCCTATATTCAGCATATCAAGGGCATGTTGAGCATTACAAATGCAGATTATACTTGGCACAAACAAACATCTTCAAAAACACTGAGCTGCAAGAGGCTACAAAAACCAGAGAGTTTGGCACCATCCTTTTTCCTTCTTGTTTATATATATCCCATCCAATAATCAAACAAGTCAATTTGAACCAAAATTTTGTATTATTTGTGGACCTCACATTGTTGACCTCACATTGTTGACTTCACATTTCCACAGTACCCACATGTCATTGTACCGGCCCAGCAAGCCAGACATATACATGGCAATACATGCATGCATTGTATAACCATCAACATCAAACTTCAGTTTGCATTGAAATCCGCCAATGTTTCAAAGTGTTTTAATAGGTCTCATTTATGAAAGAAAGGATACACAAGTCCAAAATTAATACAGTAATTAAATGCTTAAAAGCAACACTGTATAGATTCCTTGCTTTGAATGTTCAGGCCAAGCATTTAGTTGAGTGGGGCAAAAATAGTGTTAGGAACAGCTACTGTACCCAGCAACAGAGTAGAACAAAACAAAGCCCTCCCCCCCCCCTCCTGTCTTTCCCTGATATGAAACCAAACTCAAGAGATTTTAAATTTGAAAAAATTAAAGCGGCCAGATAAAAATATTGATAGGTCCTGGAAATCTTTAACTTATTCCTCCATGGTTTCATCATGTTTTGATGTCAGAACAATTTGCTGAATTATTTCAAGGTGCAGTATTATTGAAAGTTAACCTGTTACTACTATAGTCACAGAATTTGCAGGACATGGGTACTACTGTACACAACGTGACAAAACAAGCCCTTCACTGGGTAGGCTCACTAAAACGTCTCTAGTGCATGCAAAATCCTAGACAAAAAGTCCAGGAAAAGTTTTGCAATAAGTTCTATTCTCATACTGTATTTGCTAATATATTCTAGGAAACATCACATAATTCAAACCTTTCAACAAAATATACTGCTGTCTCCCTACAAAATGGAACTTAAAAAAACTGACTTGAGTTTGTTGTGCAAAACATTTGTCAAAACAATGTAGGTTAAGTAATAAGTAACAAACATGCACAGTGGTCCTCTGGCCCTGGTGAAAACCAAAACGTTCATAAAACAAAATCGCTGCAAAAATGTGTGATCCTCGAACAAACTAGACCTGATTATAAACGGTCTGTTTACCTGTACTGATCATTCAACCTCTTTTAGCTTCACAACATTAACATAAGATTGTAGAATTCTGTGACAATGGCCGTAAATGCTCTCACAAAAAACAACTCAAATGGCTTTTGAGATCGATATTCCGAAACAGTGATTGCAGTTCAGTTATATAAAGAGGTACTTCACACTTAAGTACTGTAATTACTCTTTCTAAACACAAATTCAAGACATCAAGAGATTCTATTGCACAATAGAAGATGAAGGGCCAATTTGCCACCCCTTGGAAGAACTGTACATAGCCAAACAGGACTTCCTGTGTGGCACCAAAGACCCCCTGATTTTGACCAAAAATTAGAAAAAAAAGAGCCCAATGCCAAATATCTCTCTTTTTTTTTATAAGAATATCCTGAAATTTTACAGCTCCCCACAAACGTGAGTGTTGACTTTTCATAAATAATTTTTTTTATATAAATGTCAAAGTTAATTTCCTCCCACCTGTTAATGTAGAATTACACGTTCAATTGTTATTTTACCATTCATTGGACGACTATGGAAATGTGGTCCGGTGTTAAGATTAGAAAGTCAGAAAATCTGGTCAATGTCTGGCCCGAGCAAGACCTAAAATACAGTTTAAAATTCAATAATACGGTCTGCAATGTGAAAGCAGTAAGAATAGTATTTCACTCACCAACATAGTATTTCCGGTGCAGGGTAGCAGAGATCTTTGGTACATGTGATACTGTTCACCAACTATAGAATGACAGAAATGAAGAAGGCAAAAAAAGAATCCATGTTATTTAATTTTCTTGAATTGAAAAGAAAGGAGAATATCTAAGAATAGTTCACACTGGACGAAAAAGGCATACGAACTACGTCACAAAAATTGGGGAAAATAGCAAAACAACATGAATTCTCAACTCTCCTACGTAGCGAGACATATCAAGTTAGGCCGCAAGAGTTTCAATTATCTCCTTTCACATCTCAGACAGGTTATTTTCTTCAATCCATGACATCTAGTCTGATTGTAAAGTAAGTGTTTTCAAATTCACAAAATCTTTCAGGTATATTAGATATAAATATATATTTGATGAGAAGGAGGCATAAAGAAGGTTATGAAAAATCATAATTTTCCAAGTTTGAGAACTTTTTGTTTTTCCCATGGTCTGGAATCACTGGGTTTCCTGCCTACCACAACCCTCAAACGATTATCATTGTAATATCTTTGTAACGTGTACATAGATTCTTTAGTGTCCAGATTGCTTGAGCTAAGAATACAAAGTTCTCGTATAAAATACAAATGCTAATGATGCATGTTGTCAAACATCAACTAACTGAACATTAATGTTACAAACTTTGTGTATTAAATTTTAACTAAGAAATCAAAAAAGTAATTGGGTATAGTACAGTCATATACAGCACCTGTGCACAATTTTTAACCTACTTGCACAGGGCTCATATTTCATTTCTGACTCTGATGCATTTTTTTTTTTCAAAGCACAATATGCAAGTAGACTTAAAAGTAGAGTTTATTACTAACTTATGAAACAACGATATGAATAACTGCTTCTTTGGTTAGGTCCAAAGATTATCTTTACCGTCTGTAAATAATAATAATCACTGAATCATTGATTGCAGTCACTGACATGTGTATAAACGATACTGTAGTGCAGTACTTACTAGTAGTAGTAAGAACTGGCAAATTTATAAACCTGGAAAATCAAACTTAGAAGACGAAACTTTAAAATATTTAGACGACATCTTACCTTGACGAAATTATTTAAGTGACCAAGCTTCTTGCCTTTGCTAGGGCTTTTATCTTGAACCAAAGTTACTAAAATATCTCGTACGTTATCTTCAGGAGCTGTCGACAGAAGCACAAAATGGAAAAAAACAAAACAAAAGTCAGTTAAAATTACAATAAACAGGAAACGAAAGGAACCGATCGCCAGTTCTGAAGCAGCTGATAATGTATGTATATGTATTGTATGTATGTATTTTAGATCCTCCTGCGAGCAGGAACTCGCGAAGAAGCCTCATTGGCTTAAATCAAAGCCGCAAGCTGACCGAAGTCAGTCTCTTAGATTCATATTTAACGTCCATGATTATGAGTTGTCAATTGTCAACAACTTCTGTAACTGGACGACATAATCTCTGCAGAGTAATTTCTATGGGTATGAGTTGCAATTTGAACATAAAAAACTTATGTCGACAGATGCTTAAGTTTGGTGAAATGATGTCACAGGGTGATCATGTTGATTATTATCTTGAGTAAAGGAACATCGATATGGATCTGCTACACTTTTATAGCAGATTGTGTACATGGGTATTTCTATAAACCTGGGGTCCAAAATGGTTTCCACACACTATGCACAAATACTTTCCAATCACTTGCAAATTACCACTTCAATATCCTGATGTCTAGTTGCATTTCATAGTTTACTGTATAGGGAGTATAATAAAATATAAAAAAAGTT
>KN883389.1:75102-109432 GCA_000934455.1 Apostichopus parvimensis | reverse complement strand
GACAAGTATATATATTCTTAACAGGAATTCTCCTCTTTGAGGATACCTTCGATGCCTTTGATTTGGATGTCTGGGAGCATGAAATCACCGCCGGTGGCGGCGGGGTAAGCCTACTGGAGAGTTGTGTTAGAGCTATGAATTGTAGGCCCTATTTAGACAATGTGATTGTCAGCTCTAAATGATTTATAAAAACCCAAGAAAGCTTCGACATAAACTCCTCGTTTATTAAACAGTGTTAAGGGTTTCACTGTGTTGCATTATTTGCAATAAGTATTAACGTATCTTGTAAGTGTTGCAGTTATAGATCGGGGCAGGGGGTTCAACGTAGCACTGTTTGGCAATTTCTATCTGAAGTATCACGTGGGTATGATTGATAGCCTGTTAGTATGGACATTAAATATTCAACTTTACACCCGTAAATACGACCCCTGTTCTCCTTCTCTGTCCCCTTTCCAACGCATCTCACTACCCCCCCCCCTCCCCCCGCCCTCAACTTTCGCTAAGTAGAACACTACGTAGAAATTACCAGTAAATGATTTAGAATTTATATTCATTGAGTCTTTGCGATGCTCATGCATGTAAGTTATTTCATCTCTTTCAGAACTGGGAATTCCAGTACTACACCAATAATCGAAGCAACAGTTACGTACGAGATAACGTCCTCTTCATTAAACCTGTGAGTAAATAGTCCTATTATGTAGCTACAAAATTGCATAGGAAATGTGAAATTATGACGTCAGATTTATTAGTCTTACGCATTTTATGAAACTGAAACCAAACAGTTCTTGGAGAGAGGGAGGAAGCGGGGCAGGTAGGCGGCTATGTAGGGAGAATTTTCCTTTTCATATGAAGACAAGCCAGGCATAGAGTTACTTAACGGAATATTTCTGCGATATTCTCAGTAACCCTCTATTTGAGGAACTATAAATCCAATTTTGTTTTTGTATCAACAGACTTTGACGGCTGACAAGGAAGGAGAGGGTTTTCTTACAAGTGGCACTTTAAATCTATGGGGTATGTCCAATACTGAAGAAAACCATCCCTGCGTACGCGCACGCTATACTCATTAAATCCGCCTAAATGTAAATTTTAAGTAATGTATCTTTATAGTCCAGTTCATAAATAAAAAAGAAATCACCAATTGACAGAATACATTTTTACACACGCATCTTTAATAGGTTGGTATCGCAATACATTTCTGCAAATTAATCACAACTAAATCTCGCGTATTTAAAAAAAAAAACTTCTTAGACTTCATAAACGTTTGAAATGTCAGCGGCCTACCTAAACGGACTGTACAATTTGTTCTATCGAAATGCTGCTCCGTCAGAGAAAACAGTTACTGATTTAAGAGGATTGAAATGAAAGACACTCATACACCACAGTTGACTAGCCAATGTCAGAACACCGCCGTGAGATTGTAATGCTGTACAACGTAGTGTCGTTTAATGTAGCCTAATTATCATCTTTCTGTTTATTTGCGCATTTACATTGTTTTGAGACTTTTAACTATAATAAAAGAAAAGAACAATGGGGTACCCTTTCGAGACAATTGCTTGTTATTTTTCTTTTAAAGTTTTGCATGAAATTGTCACTTTCTGAGATTAATTTTTTTTCAACGTTTATATAGTGCTTTTTATGGCTGGTATAACCCTATCGCTGGGTGCACTCGGCTTACGACCTAGTGCATCGCTTGAGTTCTACCCACCCCCCCCCCCCTTTTGTGCATGATCACCGCGATAAACGCACGGTAGACCGTTGATTATCTCCTATTTAATCCGTGTGTACAACGTCTTTGTCGCCCCTATCTTCACCAGGAGCATCACCTGCTGACCTCTGCACCGGGAACAATTGGTATGGTTGTCAGAGATCTGGTAGTTACAATAACATCATTAACCCCATACAGTCTGCCAGGCTCAGGACTGTTAACACCTTCGCCTTTAAATATGGCAAAATCGAAATCGAGGCTCAGATGCCAAAAGGAGATTGGATTTGGCCAGGTAAATATATGGTACATACGTTGCTAAATAAAATAGAGCTTCTTTTTTTTGGGGGGGGGGGAGTTGACATATATTAACACAGGAGAGGGTAGGGATTGTCAGGGGTGAGTATAGTTGCTATTCAAACTATGTAGATCCGTGTATTCATTCATTATATTAGGGAGGGCGGGGGGGGGGGGGGGGGGGGGAGCAGGGTTGTCGATGGCATGTACATTTCGAAAAGGTTGGCTACGATGCTGTTATCAGTTTCTGCAAGTAGAATATACACTGGTGCTATTGCTAAATGTCCATCATCTTTGTGACGCTTCTATTGTAATATTGGATTTTCTTGCCAAACATATGCTATAACTGTTCAACTCAGAGGAGATTAAATCTTATACAAATGTTTTTGTTAGTATAACTTAGCCTCTGATAACTTCTGCAACGGATATCGACAAATCACATGTTATTGATTAATGTTCTTATATAGGGTTCAATACCCCCCCCCCCTCCCCCGCAACCCATTTGCATCTAGACCTCTTTCATATTTCCCCTTTCATTTCTTCTCTCGTTTAATCGTTTCGTTCTGATTAATTCCTTACTGTAGCTATTTGGCTGTTACCAAAGCGTAACGCTTACGGTCAGTGGCCAGCTTCCGGTGAAATTGATTTGGTGGAGTGCAGAGGTATGTCTAATTTTGATTCCCCCCCCCCCCCCGTTCTTTGGGAAGGGAAGGTTCGCGGGAGTGATGTGCATAACATAACACTTGCTCTGGACGATCCATGGGGCTGATAGTTAACTTAGGTGACAATCACTAATCAATTTGATAAAAAAATGAATACTCTTCTGGTTTCCATTCTTAAGTTGCCAAATTATGTTAACAGAATTATTATATTTTGTATTTATACGACCATGTCAGGTTGCCAAACCCTCAATGATTTCGATTGGTCGAATTCCGTGCTGTCAAATTTGATATATCTTAAATAATTAGACCAGATGACAGTACTGCGTGTGGTAATGACAGACTGGTCCCTCAATCTCCCCGCTCCTCCATGGAACAAATTATTCCTTTAAATTCACAATTATATATGTAGGCTATATCGACACCAAATTTCGTTCGTTTTTTTGTAGGAAATCTAAACCTGGCCTCGGAAGATGGGACCCAAGTGGGTGTTAATCAGATGGGATCCACTATGCACTGGGGCCCATATTGGCCTTTAAACGGGTGGCAACAGACACATGCATCTGTGTAAGTACATGTAATTCGGAATTTGCTATTTTTAAACCATTCAGTTGTTTCTGTATCTAAACGGATGCACGATGGAGACGGCTATACGAATTCTACTGAGGCAATGGAAAGGGCAGGAAAGGGAAGGGTAGGGCAGGGTAGGGTAGGGGAAAATAGTCTTCGTATTGTTCATTCGTTTATTTACGAAACTATGCGAAAGTAGGAATAACAATCATCTCCTGTTTGGCAAACAGCGTAGGTGAGTTCACACATATATAAGGAAACTTGAAAAAAAACAGCTCTAGTATAGAGGACATGTTTGAAGGGAAAAGATACTTGATGTCGTGTATCTCCACCCCCACCCACCCCCATCCTTACCTCCATTGCCAATACGACGTTACTAAAATTATCAAATATGCTCAAAAGCAGTCAATTAATTATTTATCTCATCTATCTCGTCTTATTTGAAATATAGTAATTTACCGGACGGGAAAACATTCGCCGATGGCTTCCATAAATATGGTTTGGAATGGACCTCAGAAGGCCTGAAATTCTATCTAGACGACACACTCATTTTAGATGTTGATCCCGGTAACAACGGATTCTGGGATTACGGAGCTTTTGATAATACTCATCCTGGCATAGATAATCCATGGGCGAATTCTCCAAACAAACTTGCCCCATTTGATCAGGAGGTACGCAATCATCATGCGTCTGCAGGAGATTTTGGGGAGGGGGGGGGGGAGGGAATTGAGAGGAGAGGTTTAGCGGAGGGCATGGAATGAGTTTGGACCACCTTTCTTGGTTAAATTAGAAAATATAAGAATTGTGCATCGGAGAAAATATGCCAGTGAATCCAGCTGTTATATATCCAGATCAACTTTGTATGAGGTATTTTGTTGAAAAATGTCCTTATATCAAGATGTTTGAAGGAACTATTCTCACCAAGTAAAACATGTAACTACAACAATTAAACTCCAATTAAAACCCCCAATATTTGCAAGACACTCCACTAACTTACGTCATCACTAATAATCAGAAAAGATGTTTATAACTTTTGCAATATTTGTTTTTTTTTTTTTATGTCAGTGTTTGGTGGAGTTTGCCTCACGGTTGCTATCATTTTTCCAATAGAACATGTATAGTATCGGTCGTATCCATTCAAATGTTGACTATTTTGAACGCTCGGTTGTCTTAAGAAATAGATATAAAGAAATGAAAACCCGGTAGTTTGTCTGCCATGGGATACTTAACAACCATTCAACAAAAAAGGCCTGTCTGCATCATACTATTGCCAAAGTATTGAAAAGTAGGCCTATTTAACTTGCTCAAGTCGTTTTAATTCTAAATGATAAACAAAGTACTTTTCAAGATAAATCATGGCGTCCCATAAGCACGAAACGATCATTAGTTAGATAACCATTTGTTGAGAAATGCGGGTAGTAAAAAGTATCGTTCTCATATTTTCGTTTTCAGTTTTACATCATTATGAACGTAGCTGTTGGAGGCACCGGCTACTTTTCCGATTCCTTTACCAACACCCCTAAAGCCAAACCTTGGCTGAACACCTCGCCAACTGCTGCCAAGGACTTTTACGATGCCAAAGCCGACTGGTATCCCACTTGGAATCCTGATACCAATAATGGTGAAGACGCAGCCATGAAAGTACGATCTGTAAGGGTATACACGGTATAACAACATACTGACATGGATAATACGGAGCTTGCATTGATTGTTAAGATAAATATCTTAGATGTATTGAAGTATTTAATTGAATAATAAACTTATCAGAAACATACATTTCAAGGTTAATAACTAACACCCCTTTTGTTTTTTAATACAAGCCTTAAGATGTTGAGTGTTTGATCCGTTTACCTAATGAAGTAATGAAGTAATTCCTGAAGAGAGGGAAACGTACTTTCTCTATATATAAAAAAAATATATAGGCCTATGTTGAATTGACGACCTTCCTTACTAGTTGTAACAACGTTACGGTGTGAATATTTCCAGATTCAAGCTAGCCTCGTGGTTTAATTTCCAATGACATAACAGAAATTAAAAAAAAGAAGTTAGATTCAATAAAACAAAGCAAACAATACTGGTGTATTGTATTCTACTTTGGTTTTTTTCTCTTTACGAGAGCCATTAGCAGTTATGCCTACACTATTTCTTTTAATTTTCAATGGCCCACAAAAAGTCACTAACACAAGCTACTCACGTTTTATGGTTGAACTTGCTTCAATGGTTTAACATACTTTGCAAAGTTTGTGTTATTGGAACACAGAATATGCCTCTATTTTAAACTGTTATCGTTGTTTGCCTTTACAATAGCCTTTGACGTTCTGTAAAACCTAGACATCTGTTCAATAAATCTTGGCCGTATTAAAGTTGGGAACGGGGGGGGGGGCGGGGGGGGTAGAGGGATCTCTCCAACATGTGGGTCTTTCCATGTTTAGGGGACACTGAGTACAATACTCGGGCCATTTTCCTCGTAACATTCTCAGATAAGCATAGACATTGACAGCTAAACCTTGACGTCCTACGGTGGTGATCAAGGCACCCCTCCCATTTTTATGACCAGGTATGACGCAGTCGGGAGGGGCACATTTACCGTTTCCTCCCGCAGGCCCCGATCCGTACGCCCCTGTGGCAAAGTTATTAACCGTGTGATAAGAGTTTTATTTTTGTGTTCCACATTATTTCATTTTCAAGTCTCTGAAGTGCGTTACCGTATTTCATATTGCTCCTATTAGAGATTCCGTTAAACTGAACAAAGTTGGTTCCTATTTGGTTAAACATTTTGCTTCATAATTAGTAACAGATATATTAAATCTTCATTTGCCCCTTATGTATATTATATAAATGAAAATGCATTACTCTTCATCCCAGATTTCCCAGCCTGCTAATTGACCCCGGGTCGCTGGCTCAACCCTTCTCTCCACTCCCACCCCCAAAAACCCCCACCCCCCCTTTTCCATTGGGCTCGGTTGAAGGCACTATTTTGCTATTGACTTTTGAAACTAATTGACAGCCGGTAGGGACTTAATACGAAACGAAAACACTTCCCTGGTAAATAAACAAACAAGATAAGGAAATAATCCGCCAGACTTAAAACAAACAGCTGTTGATTGCCAATTAATGTCTCACTACTAAACCGGCATTCAACTTTCACAAAGACACACTACAAAGGCGACCTCTATAGTAGATAACACAAAGATTATTAACATAAAGAAATAAAATGTTTCATAAGGGAAATCTTTATTGACAATTTTGTAATACAATAAATAAATTTCACAAAAATAATAATACAAAATAAATTAAAACAACACAATTACTTTCTACATCTCTAATAAAATTGACACACAATAAAGCTTTAATTAAGATATATGATATATTAATATATATATATATAGATACATATGATATGATACATTATTTGATAATGCTTCACATAAAGATTTTCTGTTTTCTACATTTTTGTGAGCGAGAAATAAGTGTCAATTCTAATCAAAAGCATTTTGTTATTTGGTTATAAAGAATATAGCCACTGTTTATCAGCAATTGACAAGAATTGATACAGAAAGGTAGAAAGATAGAAATTTAAAAGACGAGAATAAAATAGCAACCCAGCATGGTACCACCTTTATATCCTGCCCATCCCACTTCTCTTCAATGTTAAAAAATAATAATCATAATAATAATAAAATTAAAAATAATAATAGTGGCTGAAGATCCAGTGTGAAAGATTAATTTCAAAGGGAATAAAATATGACCCACAGAAAATTAATCACAGATGTTAGCGATACCGGTATCAAAGTGATGCAGTCCACAATTTCCACCCTCAAAACAATTTGGGCAGGGTTTTTAATTTAGTAAAGTCCAAAATATTCCCGACAGAGACGCCCTGTTCCCCCGACCCCGGATGACCTCGCTGCCTGACCTCTCTGCCATCTTTTTGGCCGTCGATCTGCAAGATTCTCTCAAAATCTGGCTGTTTGTTCTCTCTCCCGGGTGTCTCTGTAATCTTCTTCACTTTTCGCCTCCTCTTTTTCCTACTCTTTTTCTTGTGGTCCGCCTCGCCCCTTTCGGCCGTCTCTCCGAGTCCGTGCTTCTCCAGGTACTTCCTCGTCGCAAAAGAAAACTCCACCCGAGACTTGACCGTGGATTTATCGTTCAGCAGGCGGGCGGGTATGCCGGACGTGAGAACGTTCCTCAATAGAGGGCTCACTCCATCGCTCAGACCGCCACGATTCATCTCGGAGGAAATCTTAGCTAGTTCCTCATCTGACAGGTATTTCATAGCGATTGCGTCAGCCTCCATGCTGATATCTGATGGGCCGAGTCCAAAGTCCGCCAAAGAGACGTAATTGATGTGAGGGTGTACGTCGGGGCTGCAGAGAATAGATCTGTGTACCATTTAAGAGCAAAAGAAAAATATAGAAATATTGATCCAATATCATAATCTGCTTTCTAATCTTTCTACTAATTTAGTCTGCAATATCAAACATTTATTCAAATCCATTCAAATTAGCCACTTTAAAGTCCTGTCATCCAAGCAGGATGTTCCAAGCCTTGCAGTAGCTATCTCTAGCATCCGATACTAATCAGGTGTTTGTTTTGTCTGTCATCAAGACATCTGATAAGACATCTGAGGTCAGATACAGGCATGCGTCAACAACATGTCATTAAAATTAATAAAAATATGTAAGTTTACAAAGGATGGACATTGACTGAATAAAAGTGGTGAAACACAATAGAATTAAAACCATGTGAACCTCCTAGCTGTACTTTTTTTTATATATTGTCCCAATCTACTTGTAGGGAATGAATGAATTTGAAATGAAATAGTCTTTAAACAGAGGAAAGTTATGTATGTCATAAACAGCTCTAATTCCCAGTACCGTGAGTACAAAGTAGAATTCCCCCTTGATATGAGTATGTAATACACAGATAAACATTGATAACATTTTGGATTTAATGTGAAAATGGTGACAATGACGAGCCATTTCAGGGAATGAAAAGAGTAAACCCACTCGCCTTGCCCTTCCCAGAATGCAACACAGGAAGTAAGTAATGTACTCTTGAACTCTTGAACTGATGTCACCATTAATACACTTATCTTTGCTAGGAAGGCTGAGAGTGCTGGAGACAGACCATGGCAAACAGTCATCTCAATTGCAGAAGTAATACACAAAGATAAACAAAATGTGCCTGTGTAGCCCGTTAACCGAAGATCCCATTTAACGGACAGTGAAACACTTAAAAAATTCAGTATTATTGATTGTACCTGTAGAGAAGGGATCTGCCACCGTCTCCATGGGTAACCATCTCTTCATCATCACATGATGTATCATCATCATCCCTTGATGTATCATCCTCATCATCATAATCATCCTCATCATCCTCTTTGCTGCTCTCATCACTCGGCTCTTTTTGGCAGTCTTTGTCATCTTGGAGGAAGTTCTCAACTTGACCCTACCAAACATAAGCAAATAAAATTTGTGTTTTTTTTTTCATTTTGATGAAGGGCTTCACAAAAAAAACTTTGGGCTACAGTAGGTTGACGACAAGTTATATTAATAAACAAAAATTCAAATTAAGTGATGGAGTAGCCCGGTCATGCAGTAGCCAAAAGTCAACTCACTTGTAACCTTTAATATGTTTTGCTTCATAAGAGACATATAATAATAATAATCAGCAGTTATTTTTACGAAGCTTAAGCGACCACAAATGTGGGAGAAACCCGCAAGGGCTTATGGATTACAACTTACACGTCGGGTGGCTTCCAATTCAACATTTTTAATTCAAATTTGGAATCTTTTCAATTTAGAAAGTCATTTCAGATGGGAAAACCGTAGATTGCTCTTGGATGAAAAACCCACCTTACTATGACCTGGCCGGGAATCGAACCCCGAACCTTCCGATTGCTAAGCCTCATTGCTTCAAATGCCACCGCCTTTATCCACTCGGCCACAGCACCGGTATTCAAGTAGCAAACTTAAAATGCAGCATTACTTAGCTTAAATTTGTCTTTTTTTTGACCAACAGAAGAGAGAAAAAGTACATCTGTCCAACAAATTGAGCTGCAAATGATTCCTGTGCATGTTCCTCCTCTCTTTGTAGAGCTAACAATAAATATTTCAACATGTATCTCTGTATGCTTTCAAATACAGTTGGAGATAATGCCCATGAAAATGATGAGATTGTAGATGGTTTATCATGTTAATCTGGTGTTTCAAAGTCTATCAAAACCATGTAGCTTTAATAAAATAATAGAAAGTTGGCCAGTATATATAACATTGGTATATTACATTGTTTGCTGCTTGCACTGACAATAAGATGGATGATGCAGGCAATTTACTCTAGCTCTGTATTTATTTAAAAGGAAAAAAAAATGGAAAGGAAAGGAAAGCTGCTGCTGGTACTTTTCTGTTCAAACAAAAACAAAACCGACCAAAGTTTTGCTAGAATTCTAGAGGACTGTAGAAAATTGTTTTCGTACATTACCAAAAGATTTGGTTAAAAGTCTGGAGGAATATATGAAAACTTTGAGCATTACCAAAAGATTCTGGTAAAATTGTTTTTCATCTCTCTGTAAGAGGCTTGGTGACTGCAATCTTTGCCTTTGGTTGGCAAACTCATCCTCGGACGATTCTTCAGGAATTGCTAGATGAGAGAGAGAAATATCAGGAATTCAAGAAGGTCAGAAGATGGATTGATAGACAGACTTAAGTTGAAGAGGTGCATATTGAACCAGGGTGAGAAAGGTACAAAAGAAAGCAAAAGCAATAACTTTTACTGATATCTTAATCTTCTTGCTGCTATTTTAACTAACTTTACAGCGTTTTCAATTGTTCACTTGATGTGATATTAAACCTTAAATATCTCCAGTGAAATAACTAATGGCATTGGTGCTAAACACAAACTTGCTAGAATATTTTAAGAATAAAGAGTCCTTCAGCTTGACTTGTCAACTTTCTTTCGTCGAATTCCGTCCGAAGATTGAAGAACGAGTACAAATTTGTCCAAATTTCTAGTTTGCTTTTATATATATTATTACTATTACTATGATACAGTGTTACATCATTTACAGTGTGACACATGGGAACATGAACCACTTATAACATTCCTTTTAATGGACAAAATCTTTGATTTTGCTCAATTTAATACATTATAATTTAATTTAGAGTGACAATTGAAAGGGTTTGCTAAAATGGCCAATAAAATTATGAACAGTTGTAAAAAGATTTCTTAGGTATACTTCACACAAGTTTGTGATTGGGAATGTTTGTGGTCAAAAGTCAAAACAATCCTTTGTTTTGCAATCAAATTAATTCGTTCGATAAAGAGAATGTGATCATACCATCTCTCCAGGCGAGGCCCTCCCTCATATTTGGACGACTACCATTCCTCCCTCGACTCTGCAGTTGGAACCGCTGTGGTTGATAAGTACTGGCACTTTCTCCGAGAACGGGGCTTATAAGGGTTGGCATTGGAGGTGAGGTCACCATGGTATTGTCACCGCTCCCTGGCGATTCACTATGGCCCGGGGTTCTTACTCGACACTGTCCATGCCCTCTGGGTGGAGAGCTGTGACAGAGTAGGGGGAAAAAGGTTTGGATTTGCTATTACAGTTATGGTTGGCCAATATTCCCATATATACTGTAGGCCTGCTTTCCACATCGTTGTTAACTTCAATGCAGAGGTGGTTATCGGATCTCTTTCAAATCTCTTTCCTACTTAAAGGATGGCTTTAGGCACAAAATTAACTCTGATATGCTTCACACCATTAGGAAAACACTGCTTGCAATGCAGCTTGTATTTCCATACCACTTTTAATTTTTGAGAAATTACCCTTTAAACATCTGAGGCTCATCAATGAAAGTGGCTGGACTACTTAACTAAAGTCTAATAGACAAACCATTCAGTCAGTTCCTCATATGAAACACAAAATTCAATGGCAAAACATAACACTTTTCTGACCTCAAATGACATGTTTACAATACATTACAGACTTGTCGCAGAAAAACAGTGTCAAATATCATCCAAAAGGGCCGCAGTCATTTATATGAAGTTAAAAGAATACATTTCCCTTGAGTTATTAGAATTTATAAAACATTAAATTAACATTAACATTTAGGCCTGCCTACAACTGAGGAGCTGTTGTCAACATCAATTTAGCCTTAAAGGAGTACTCCAGAGTTGAAACATATCTTAAAATTGAATATCGTGAAAACTAGGAATAGCTATAGAAATATCACCCTGTACTCAATTTTTTCTTTTTACTTGGAACATGAAAATTTCTGTTTGAAGTCACCTATTAACTGTTGTTAAAAGTGGTGCATGAAGGTCGGCCACTAAAACTCACTTAACTTCTGCTACTTCAAAGTTTGCCCGTAAAGTTGCCGATTACCTTTTCTTAACCATATTCTACTCTCACCAGATCTTACTCACATTACTACAGCAATGTTTTCTATGAGATAAATCTTTATAAAGTCAAAATTAGCCGATATTAATGACTGCAGCAGCGATTTAATTTCTGTCAAGTCCATAGTTTCATCCAACTTTCAGAGTCATTTTGCACAACATGACTGCCATTGATTCTACTATGAAATCAAATCAAACTTTTTTACACCAAGGACTATTTTTAACCTAAGCAGATGTGTCTCCTGACTCTTTTGTCTGCAATGAAATTAATTGTATACATCCAATGAATATACCCAAACCCGGTTTCAAGTCATTTTCCAAATTTGTTATGTCATATTTTACAACGCAAAACTTGTTCAGATGTGTGTTTTAAAAAAGAGAAAGATTTTACGATAGTCGTTTGTAATGTACCTATTTTAGATCCTCCTGCAAGCAGGAACTCGCAAAGAAGCCTCATTGGCTTATCAAGCCGCAAGCTGACCGAAGTCAGGCTCTTAGATCCACATTTAATGTCCATGATTATGAATTGTCAATTGTCAACAACTCTGTAACTGGACGACATACATTAATCTGGGAGTGACTCGACCTGGGGACCTTATGCTTGGAAGGCACCAGCGTTAACTACTGAGCTAACACTCCTAATACGTTCACTCAATTTCTCAACATCTCACTTTAAACTATCGTTGCTGGTGAGAGGAACATGAAAGGACAAAGAGTTCTCACCTTTGAGGAGAAGACTTGGCACTGCCCGAATCCGGAAAACTTCTAATTTCTACTTTGCCGAGGCTGTTGGTGTCATCATGCACGTTTTCCAGCTCCACGTGGAAGTCTGGGTCGGTTGAAACCGCGGTGTCCGACACAGATCCGGGGATGCTGGAATCTCTGGAAGCAGTGTTTGGAACAGCATCCTCCTCTCTGCTGTTAGGAGACCCACTGTTTGGTGAGAGGCTGCGGCCGCCTCTCCTTCCGGGTGTAGAGTATCTTAACGGGGATTCGGGGAAGAACAAACTCTGGCCGGTGTTAGTTGAGATAGTGGCCATCTGCTTCGGTAGCAAACTCTCCGGTCCCAACACGTGGCCTAATTCTCTCTTCGGGTGGTCGGTATCCATGCTGCCCATTTCCTTTCCTGCAGAAGAGTTTGGAGATGGGAAGGGAAAGCCTGGATGCACGTTGGTGGAAGGAGGGGTAGTAGGAGGGGTCATCAGTCCTGACGAGATGGAACCGGTTTGAAGTTGCAAGAGGTATTTTATCTGTAATAGTAAAAAAGAGGAAGTACAAACAAACAGAAATAGATCAACATGGGTTTCATGTCATGTTTCAAAGTACTTGTACAGTATAACATGATATGAGGGGACAGTATAGAGTGGTATTGGCATTAGAATCAGATAAAGATTAGGAACTGTTCATACTGTCAGTGCCAGTGCTTTGAAGCATGACATGAGAGGACAGTATGGAGTGGTATTAGCATTAGAATCAGATAAAGATTGGGAACTGCTCATACTGTCAGTACCAGTGCTTTTATGCATGATATGAGGGGACAGTATAGAGTGGTATTATCATTGTAAAATGTACAGCAGCAGTCATATGCTTTAAGGAAAAACATCACTGTTATTTATTACGTTTAACTTAACACACAAGAATTGCCGTCATTTGAAATCAGGTGCTGAAATTTAAGCTCAAAATTCAATGAAAGACAATTGGCCGCAGGAAATTTGCTCCAGGGCCACATGCAAGGGCCGCATTTAATCCACCCTACAATCTAGACAGTCGACAAAATCCATGTTTTAACATTAAGATCAAAAGCAAAAGTATGTGGTATAGTACACTGTCTCTCTAAACATTACTTTCTGAAAACTGTGACAAATGTTTTCCTCTCTTCTGGACAATGCATGAATAAGAGATGGGTATCAGCAACCTGTTATGTGAATTAGAGATAGGTAACAACAACCTGTTAAATACCTGCTCTTGTAACTGCTCTATCATCTTCTCTTGTTTCTTGAGCTGAACAAAAGCAGACTCTTCCCTGCTGCTGTCCCCACTGTTTCCATTCATTTGTCCATGCGACAGTTGTTGATGTGACAGAGACGGCTGTTGATGTGACAGCAATGACTGTTGATGTGGCAGAGACTGTTGTTGCAGTGGTTGCTGCTGCTGGTGCTGTTGTGAGGTTGCTACTGGCTGTTGTACATGCGTCAACCTCGATTGATTCGGCGGAGAATGTTGCCTGAGAGATTGGTGCTGTTGTGAGCTTGGAATCGGCTGCTCAGTTTGATGCTGTAACCTGGCTTGATTTGGTGATAACTGTTTCTGCTGTGACTGATGCTGTTGTGAGGCTGCTACTGGCTGCTGTACAGGCTGGTCCTGTTGCAGTAGTGAGAGAGGCTGTCCTGACTGCAAGGTACATCCCGTCTGCCTGTCATTCTGTCCGGGAGATTGCCGCACACCACAGCTGGTGGAGTAACTTCTTTGTAGTCGTAGAGGATGGGTTTCACTATCAGAGTAATGAGAAGGATCTTCATATTGGCATCTCTTGTCATCTCTTTGTAATGGACTGCAGCCATAGTTACTCACAGGTTGCCTCAACTGTGGTGAGGCATCTGTCATGACACGGCCAAGGTTGCTCTCTGATTGATGTCGTTTGATCCGTCCCCAGGAAGGAGGCGTACCACCCTGCGGCATCGCTGATGGGTGTGTTTGATTTTGTAAAGCATGCCCCATGAGAGGACTCACTCCTTTGCCCTGCTGGTCAAACCGACCCCTGGTCAAAACATCCTCTTGCTTCTCTCTGTGCCAATTGTTTCCATGTTGCCTACTAAGGAGGCCGAGCTGCTGCAGACCTCCATCGGAACTTTTAACCCTTTGATCGGGTAAATCTCTGTAACCATCTTGTCCATCTTGTCTATCTACCATCTCTCCTTGGTCTCTGGATCTACCTCCATTTTTTGATTTCTTACTATTGTTGCCTCTCTTCTTTCTCTCCTTGCCCCCAGCGGGTACCCCAGGAGCGGTGGTATCCCGCTCGCAATTCTTCGTTGAGTTCCCACAAGATTTTCTTCTGTCGAAACCCCCTTTGCCTTCATCCATTCCAAGGTGACCCTGTGCAGAGGATGCAGAAAATCTCCTGTGTTGAGTTGAGATAACGGAAGTTCTCATTTTCAGCTCTGCTTGACTTTGGTTCAGATCTCTTAGGGGTCCTGGCCTGGCCGGTCCAACAAATGGCGAAGACCGCTTTCCTGGGGTGGTATTTTCTGTATCGTCAAATATGAGGGACACTTCTGGGACAGATGAAAGGATGGAAGGACTCTACGGAAGAACAAAAAAGAAATGTCCATTCTGTCTTGACACTACTTTGACATTGATCCCATGAGACAGAACTTTAAGCAATTGTCGTTTCTTTATTGCTATGACCATACATTGCCATATCCCTCCCAACCCTCTCTTTTACACGCAAGAAGATAAAGTCTGCTCTCAGACAGTGCTAAGGTCAAGTGAACAGGTATGCATCACAAAACAATGGAGCTTAGCTTGCGGGAGCTCGTCCAGCAACAGTATGGCTCTCTTTACATGCAAGAGTATAAAAGACATCCCAAAAGTGATTTAAAAATTGATATTAACTGGATTAATAATACCAAATGTCAAGTGTCAGCTACAGGTCATTTGGCATTTGATGACAACTACTTTGTAGCAGGTTTCATGATCGTTTAAATATTTGCTCTCCACGGAGAGAGCATCATTAATTAACCGAAAGTAATGAACTGAAGTACCGTCATTAACGTTGGTTTAGGGCTCGGCCTTGGCACCAGATGTGGATCAGAGTTTGTTAATGATGTTGGCGTCCCTGTCTGACTCTTAAATGATCTAACCAGGCAGAGAGAAGAGAACGTGTAGATTAGAAACACCTAATATAAATTAAATAAATTATTGTAAAGAACCTTCTTTTTTACTTGAGGCAAGCTTATTCAACCTGTACCCACTCTGTCGTTTCCATTCCACCAGAATTTAAAAGATGTACTTCTGAGGATATTTCAACATATTTGCCATCCATGTATCATAGTATTAATGAAAATACACTTATGTAGAATTTGCAATGTATGTTTTTATAAAATGAAATATGTTCAAATAGGAAGCACAAAAAGTTGGAATGGATGGGAGAGGAGTATTTACAAACCATCTCATCTCATCTGATTATCTGTTAATGGTCTTAACAACTGATTAATTCCAAATAAAATAACGCAAGTCAATTTTTGGCATTAATCACATTTATCGTTGGCAACAATGAATGAATGAATGAATGAATGAATGGATGGATGAATGAAAGAATGGATGAATCAATTCATGAATAAATAATTGCTACATAGATGGTATCGTCAATCAGTCTTACCCTGAGCTCGGATCAAAACATCTCGACGCCTGCAGGAACAATTCTTTGCTGGGCCCATCCCTGGCTGCTGTTAACTCAAAGTGAACATCAGAGCTTGCTGTACTGTCTGCATGCTGCAAGTGAAAAACAATGAAAAATACACAGCTGGATACAGTACAACCTTACCGGTAGTTGTAACTAGTGAGTAGCCAATGATTCTGTATCAAGCCTAATAATAATAATTAATAATTAATCATAATTAACAGTTCTTATATAGAGCGACTTACAATAAAGTCTCGCCGTGCTGTACTTAACCCTGGTCATTGGTAACTTGTCACACCTACACACCAAAGTGTGCACAATTCAAACAATCTCTCCTGGGGCACCACAGTGCACCACAGCCACGTGTCCCCTGGGGGACTTCCCATAGGGTGCAGCCACAAACCGGCGCACGCAACTATATTTACAAGTCACCTCGCAAGTCCCCATTTATACACCTGGGTGAAGAGAGGCAATAGAGATAAAGTGCCTTGCCCAAGGACACATGATGATTTGGCCAGGGCTTGAACCTGTAATCCTTAGATCACAAGTCCACTGCCTTAACCACTTGACCACAACGCCCTCTCTAATAGTGATCACATGCACTAAAGTGATCATTCTCACAGCCTTCATGATGGCAGGCTCTCCATACAGAGGGCTATATCCATCCACCGACGTGTTCTTATCCATGAAAACTTCTTTTTTCGATATATTCACACACAGGTTTTTTTTTTTGTGGCTTGGATGTTGTAGTGAAAGAATGGAAGTGTTCTAATCCATGAAAACTTCTTTTTCGATATGTTCACACACAGGTTTTTTTTTTTTTTGGATATCGTAGTGAAAGAATGGAAGTACTGGTGGTGACAAACTTGGTGAAATGAAGGCACTCATCAGACCACTATAGGCCATCAAAGAGCTGTGTAGGGCTTGTCTACATGTCAGGGAATAATTTATCCAGAATCACATCACAAAATGCTACACAAAATGACCAAAATTGCTGTACATGTGTAAAGATTTATAGCAGTTTTCTACACAGGAACTATAGTATTCAATGAGATTAAAAATTCAGAGCCCTCGCAAATTCTACACAAAATTTGAACACTAAATCGTTCCCTGTGGAGTGACATAAGCTTTCGTTAACTAATAATCAACATGATGGAGACAACTAAAGGTGTCATAAAGGGCCAATTTGTCAGCTATGCAATGAGAGGTACAGTAACTCTTTAACTAGTGATATTTCTGTGTGTTAATTCAATTGGAAGATTTATATGGAGTATGCTACCATGGTAACATCTCTGAGAAAAGTGGAGATGTTCATGCAGCATCAATCAAGACAATTGCTCTCATAAAGGCTGCCAAATCACTGTTAAAGTGGCTGATTGGGTCTCATGTCAGGGACTTTATGGCTATTTTTCGATTCAATTTCCCACCGGTTTTATTCTAGCAACTAGTGAGATTTTTAAGGGGACTACTCAATAAGTATAGGTATTTGTCAATGGTGTGAAAAGAAAAACTGTTTAACTTTTTTTTTAAAACATCTGTTCTGACATAATTGCTCTAATGAAAAGTGTATTTGTATTGTGAGAGATTGCATGCAACATTCCAATGCATCCAGCTGTTTATATATAAACACAGTGAAAAGATATCCTGTGAAGTCGTTGTTAAGGTTGACGAAAAATGATCTGTACATTATATTAATTGCCATGTTTGTTTCATGACAGGTGAAAATACCATTAAAAGAAATAAAGTAAACAAACGCTGTTTGTTTTTTGTAGATCAACAAAAGCTGCAGCTGCTACATTAACCAAGGAAGGTGAGGTTTTAAGCAGTATTAACAAAACTCATTTGTTCACTCTGACATTACATAGGTGACTCACAAACCAAACCATTATCTTTTGCTAATATGATTGACATCTTTCGTGGTAAAGAACAACTCCCTCAAACAGCTAGGAAAACAAGAACACTTATTCCGTTTGGGATCATATCCTAGTTTTGTAATTAGAAGATCTGAAACCTTATACTCTCTCTCTTTTTTTATTTTCGAGGTAGAATGTTGACACAGAAACCGATGACATCATTAGGTCATATTACACGATGGTTCAATATTTTAGAATTCAGTAGTTGCCACAAAAAACCATCCCTATAACAGACGATAAACATTGTAACAAATACAAAAATAAAAAACCTACACGACTGAAGTGCATGTGGCTCAGTGATGTCATATTTAGACTTGATCAGTCTTTTCCCCTCGTGTGAAGAAACATTAAATATGTGACGTCTCCTAAATCCAGAATTAGATATTTTCTTTCAAAGCTGTTTGGGGGAAGTTGGTCATAACAGTTATCTCAATCACAGAGACCAATTTATGACATTTGTGTGTTTGAGTCTCCTTTTGATAATATTAGTAATGTCTTTCAAAAACATGGAATAAAAGCTTTTTTCCCTTACCCTATACAAATGCAGCTGTTCCTTACAACCAATGAGGTCAAACACTAAATTGTGGTAAGTGTCTCCTTTTTCGCATTCAAAGAACAATGGATGCTTGTGCATCGACGAGTACAGCAACAGTACAAAACCACCGGATGGACTTGTTGCCCTGTATAAAAAAAAATAAAAAAGTCCAACATTTCATGACAATTTCGAGAAAATATAAAACACAGAAATAACTGGAACGGAACTTAATTCATGGTTTTGGTGTTCAATAATAATTGTTAATAAAACTAAAATACTGATCAGCCAAGAAAAAAAAAAGAAGAATTTACAGAACGGGATAGGACCAGTGGCGGAGCATCCATACAGTCAGAGGGGGCAGATGCCCCCCCGGACGGACTCAAATGGACTGCTGTCGCCCTTTTCAGCATTTTACCACTTTTTACTTATTCGTGATTGTTGACTTTTATTGCGCTCTCAAATATCTATTGACATTTGTCACATTTTGTTGGTGTAATTTTCTGACAAAATGGGGATGACACCTATTAATTCTTCGTTTATCTGCAAATTAGCAAGGCCTGGAAAGGGTCATTTCCGGCAATCTAGGGAGTATCTTTACTCAAATAATTTCTGTACACTCCGCGCCAACCTGTGGTGGCGCTCCGCTTAGATAGTGTCGAAAGCGCCCCTACAGACCATTCTCGCCCCCCTGACCAATACCCCTAGCTCTGCCACTGGATAGGACCCTCCCCTCGTAGTGGTGAGTTTTGAAAAACTTTCAAAATATTTGAATTTTTACCATTTGCCTACTGTGCACCCATATTTTGCAGTTTCATGAGCCAGAAGGACTAGCGCCAGAACCGTGTTCTCCTGATGAAATATTTTTCGTTTTTTTTGGTGGTTAGAAAATTTGGGAGCAGTAGAACAAGGGAAAAGGAGGAAGGTAGATTGACCAGAGGTGACCTATCACCCTGGGAGGTCAATGTCAATGCTAAATGGTTAGCAGCTCAACTCTCGACGTGATAGAGCAGGAGTGTTTAAGTTGTGTGAAGACAGGTAAGCGAGGCAGCAAATTAATTTTGAGATTTCCTTATTTCTATATGTAACCAGCTGCTCCAAATGTACATATAGGGATTCAAAGTCCAGATAGATCTAGGTCATACTCAATACAAAATGTGAGTTTAAATCGAGTCGTACCTGTCCTGAATACTCTTGGAAAAGAGGAATTTCAAACAGGCTGCATAAACCACCGGACTGTGCACATAGTTGACACCGCTCACCCAGCTGTCATGACAGAAAGGAGAAAAACAAAAGGATGATGTTTCAATCAATGAAGTACCATCCAAGAACTTCGAGAGGTAATCTGAGACTTTTACAAGATCTTTACAAGATTACTTTAGAAGACCCTCCTGTGGAAAACACACCATAAATTAAAGAGGAGTGGAGTAAACTTAAAAATATAAATCAAAACTGTACAATTTTTATTCACCAGCAAAATCATAGTTTTTCGTTGTCGTATATGACCATCCATTCTGCCATCGACCCAAAGTTTCAGTTTTATAAAAAATGACCATCATTGGATTGCAACATCAGGTCAGGTTTTTAACTTTTAACAAATTTTGGAAGGTTGAGGGAATAAAAGTGACTTGAAATTAATCTACTACCACACAAAGCACACATCCTTGTCTAGTGCCCTGAAACTTTCAATAAAAAATGTGTGCTTACACGCCAACCAACGGCAACGAATAAGCCTTTGGATCTGTGTCTAGCAGGAGCAGAAGCTTACGAGTTTGGTCCATGGTTATAAACCTAAGAAACGAAACAGAGCAAGAAAAGAAATAAAAACATATGTGAGAGAAAACATCCTTGCAAGTGAAATCAAGTACAAGCAGCTTTAATTCAGTTTAAGTAATTTAAGCATCCTCTGTGTTATCAAGTTTACCTGATGTACCATAGGATACAACAATGATTGGCAAACAAGCCCGCTCCTCCATATTTTGTATCATTCAAAAGACGGCAAATCCCTGAGTTAATACTTACAATCCCGGGAGCAAGTTTTTTGACAAAATTTGTTTGCCAGATAAGTTGATTTCGTTAATGTGAGTCACAACCCATGCTCAACTTGAGGACTTGATTCAAATATGTGTAAAAAACTTCTTAGATTATTCAAACTTAACCATACTAAAGATTAAGAGCTACATACATATAACAGGATTTATGGAATGGAATCAATCTTGATAGTATTTTGCAAAATTTTGCATAAAAATGCTAGAAATTATTATGTTGCAGAGCTGTTAATATCACAAACTACCATGGGGAAAGCCCAAAACTTGTAGACCCATCCATACTTATAGATTATTATCTTTCCACCCTAATCGCCTAAGTGTGCCTCTACACCAATGCTGTCCCCACTTTCTTCCTAATATCTTCATAATGGTCTGCCCAATATTCTCATTTGAAATTTTTGTGTCTTTACCAATTTTTCTGAGCTGTGATTATCCATCAATGTGGTTTTCGTTTTTATCAATCAGCAAATCTTGTAAGAGTGTCGGTCTAATTGAAAACTTATTCCTCCTGAGGTTTTTAAGTCTAACATTGGTATTCGGAGACATTTAAAAAACAAAAAAATATGACTTAAGGAGTACTACCACTGATACTCAATGAAGTCCCTTGATGTAGCAAATCGAGATTTGTTTAGTATTCGTGAAAAGAGACCGGATAAAGTTACGGGAAAGCGAGAAACTATTAAAGTATATATGCCTCTCCTTACTCCATGACTAGTGCTTCCTTCATAAGCCTGAATCTCATAAGTATAGAACAAAGGGATAATTTACAAGTAGGTGATCATAGAGCCAACACCCCAAACTGGGCTGGTTAACATCCTTCAGTGACGTTACACCCACCTGCTTACATTCAACATCTATGCACTATTCTATCTCCCTATTGTAGCTTACGAAAAAGTGGTACATTTTAGCACTGCGCACCCATTCAACGGGTCTACTCAACACCCACTCAACACCCGCTCAACACCCACTCAACACCCACTCAACACCCACTTCCTTTTCCTTTAGTATCTACTACACTCTGAAGGCTTACAACTACTGTACAATTCCAGTGTAGTTTGCATCCACTGGAATCTTGTGTGTTTAAAGTTTGGTAAGGTTTTTGGCAGAAAGTACCAGTATTGAAGATAGCATCACCAACAGTCTATCAAGCAGTTCTATGAGTATTCTGGTTATGTTTTGTACAGTTAATATATAATAGAGCCTACAGTTTGCTTACTAATTCATAGGATGAGTCATATGACATCACATGATCGCACCATGAACAGAGGAACAGGTTTCCATTAATCCATTCAATCTCTTGACAAATCTCCCATCTTATCAGTTAATACTGCATTAATATGTTAACCTACTCATACTAAAAGAGCCAGTATAAGACCAATAATCTTCATTTTCAAAAAGAAAGAGTCCAGTGAAACTGTCTCCAAAAAAAAGAAGTTTTCTCACCCAGATTTGTGGTTGTTTTGCAGTTGGCTGATGCTGACAGGGCCAGCTAGATTCCTGGCCAGGGCCGTTGGTATGACGGGGATTGAATTAATCGGCCAAATGTCGATTGGAGTCCCGACCGTCACGGCTCCTATGTGCAAGCTGAATGTGATGTCGTCTGAGCCTTCGTAGCATAAGCAATGAATTCTGAGAGATAGAGTCGTTGACAAGTCCACTGCTTCTCTGGAGCTAGTGGAATGTTCCAAAAACTGTTATATAGGAAAAAGAACATGAATTTAAGTAGTTTATTTTTATGGGGCTAAAATTAAACAGACGAATGTCCTCTCACTCAAGAAGAAGATATAACAAACTCAAGGTAGGGGGGGGGTAGGTGAAGGTGTGGTTGAATCTGTATTAATAATATGGTAGTATGTACCTCTCAATTTCCACAATGATACCCACTGGTCATGATTTGGGTCAGTATTGAAACAATACTACTATTAATTTACATCGCTCAAACTTTCTCCGATACCTTCTTACGGTCGGTATCATGTTTGTTCCTTCATTCCCACTACAGTCACCCAGTACTACTACAGTGCTGTAGTCTACAGCATTGAAAAAAAATATGGCAAAACGAAGCATTGA
This sequence comes from Apostichopus parvimensis, assembly GCA_000934455.1. NCBI lineage: Eukaryota > Metazoa > Echinodermata > Holothuroidea > Aspidochirotida > Stichopodidae > Apostichopus > Apostichopus parvimensis. Next base: position 86,836 of record KN883389.1, on the reverse strand, counting down.
GCACTTCAACACTGTTCAAAGCATGCCAGGTTTTTGGGGAAAAAAAAAAAATCTTTCTTGAGTGGCCTTCTAAAGTCTTTGGCTACTTCTTTGAATCATTCTACTATTACATCCGAAGGGATGTGGCTATTTGTGTTTGTTTCGAAAGCTGCTTTGCTTGTCTCAAACTGTCCTTAATATCAAGTATCAAATTAAGACTGTCATGCATTTGCTTCCTTCTGTTTGTAACATCTTCAGCTACCAGCCATTCTCGAAAAATCTGTTCCTTGCAGCGTAATCTAGACCAGGGATGCGCACACTATTTGGCCCACAGTCCAGATGTTCACCCTACTGAACTAATCGATGCTCAGAATGTAAGAGAGCTAGAATTGGACTATTGATGTCGGCAAACTCTAGTACACCCAGTGAAATTAATTTTGACTTTGGGGTCTCGCCCCATAGTTTACAGACCATCGATCTTAGATTAGTCCTAGCTGTAAAATATACCTGTACAGTTTTATCCAGCTAAAACCACTGTATGTTACTAGTGTAAGACTTCCTGGGGCTTATTAGTCTCCTTCAATTCATATCCGTGCTAGCAAAGAATTTGTTTCTTTTTTTCGTTTTTGAAACGGTTGTTGTTGTTGTTCCATTGCAATGAATGATGTTGGTGTAACTATTTTAAGACAAGATTCCACCTTGTGACTAGGTCAGGATGTGAGAATGATTCAAATGATTCATGAAAAATGATTCAAATATCCCAGACTTAGATATATATGCAATATCCCTTACAGGTTCCTGACCTCTTTAGTGATTTGAAATTTTTTGGTCAAGTTTTTCTGAGAAAGTCAGTAATAAAAATTCTTCCCACTCTTCCAAAGTCCAATACAATTCTACTTCTGCTGTGTTTTTTGCAAGATCTACGTAGTGTCAACAAATACTGTTGATCTCTTTCAGTTTTGTTTCTGTACAAACAATGAGAGGTACAGTACAGCATAAAAGAAGAAACATGGTTTGCATTTCCAGTGAAAAGTTTTCAAATATAATATTAATATTATACAAATAATGAATGGTTATGAGTGCAATAGTGCAAATATTTCATGAGTTGAAAGATGGAATGTTCCATTCAACTCGGCTGCGGCTCGTTGAATGGAACAAATTACATCTTTCAACGAATGAAATATTTGCACTATTGCACGAATGAAAACCATTCATTATTTGTTTTATACAACACCTTCAAATTTGGATATAATTGGATGTAAAATGCACTCATGCAACAGATTGTTTTGAACAGACAGGTTTCTCTGCTCTCTTACCATTGAAAAAAGTGCTATCAAAAAAGTATAACCCATGGTTCTATTTCATACTGTAGCGTGCAATAGAGCGGATTTTGCATGCAATCGACGAGCAATTGACCAATCAAATGGCCGGAATATAATTAGGTGTTGTATAAAGTAACATACTGTATTGAATGGGTGGGCAGAGGTGCAGTCTGTTGATTTTATTCAACCCATGAGACCATCCTACAGTATACTGTATATAGGGGCTTTAGCTCGTGCAACACTAAGAGGAGTGTATGGAAGAGCTTATGGGCCACTTTCATATGATAAGATAATTCAACCCAAAAAATGAAAGACAATACAGATTGTAGAACTCTCTGATCTTTCATTTGACTATGTCAAAACTTCCGTTTGCACAGGAATATGCACTGTAGGTACATACATCCATGAGTGTTGTGGCCCCTAGATTGACTTCAATTGGCTTCATTGTAGCCTGCAAGATTAATTTCAACTTTTCAAGCCCACACCTGTTGTGATGTGATAATTGGGGATTAAATCAACAGTCTACCGAGCGTTAATCTCATGATAATGCACGAACAGGGCTATAACTCAAACAATGCCTACGGCCTCGTGCATCCAGCGATAGCGTTATACCATCGTTTTCATTCAATAAAAAGCACTAAATCAATGTTAATTTTCATCTCAGAATGTTACAATTTATTAAAACTTTGATTGAAAAATAACGAACAATTGCCTTCTCGAAAGGTTGCCCGTTGTTCTTCACTATCATTATAGCTAAAAGTCTCAAACCAATGTAAACGCTCAAATAAAATAAAAAGAATGACCACAGCTAGGCTATACATCAAACAACAATAGGTTATACACATAACAATCTCACGACAGTGTTCTGACATTGGCTCTAGTCAACTGTGGTGTATTTAAACTGTCTTTCATTGGTCCGGCTCCTTGGATCCCAGTTCTCAGGACATTTGAATATTGTTTCTCTTGCTAAGGTTGAAGCCTCCACTAATTTCTGATACTATTGCTAACGTTAGGCCTATTTTTGGTTTCCATGGCCGCTTAACGCCATGAAACTAATAAAATTAATGCCAGCATTGCTCAATAAGGTTATCATTGTTGCTTGCACCCTGTGGTTAATATACTACAGTACAGACTGAAAGCTTGCTTTCTAATAAATTTTGGTCATCATTTTATACCAAGGTGGTGCTTACACGGAGGGGCTTGTTGCCATACCATACTTGACCTGATTCAATTGATTTAGCTTAGGCAGCCAGATGGGATCGGGATTACATTTGCCGATATATATAAATATATATCTAATTGCAACTTATAATCATCACCGTGCATTATCCAAAGGTTAAGGCATGGTCAGCTGACAACAACGGGCCAATCAGATTAGAGAATTTTGAACAAGTATGAATGAATAACAAATAAAGTAATGTACTGAACCCTTCTCACAACTCACTTTGAATGCAGATAAAAACTCCTTTTCTCCATGTGTCTGGGTTTTATCTCCTTTCAGAAAACTGAAACAAATAGGAACAACAAAGTCTCCAGGAAGCTTCGCTGTTAGCACTGAACCCTGCCCAGATGGAAGCTCACGACCTGGGTCAAATCTGCTTAAGGAAACTTCAATGCCTTCCTCTTCTGTGCAAAAACAAAATTACCAAACATAAAGGAACAGGTAAATATCTAGACAAGCGAGATAATAAATAATCATAAAGAGATTTTTTTAAAAATCGGAAATTGAGGGCTTATGGTGTACCAAGCTGGAGTTAATTACAGCTTAATGCATGTTTTAATTTGAAGGAACGGGGGGAGGGAGAGGGGAGAGACGGGAAAGTGGGGGGGGGGAAGGGGACTCAACTAGGCACTTTGGGTGGTACAATAACATAGGGTTAGGTTGACCAATCAGTATGGGAAGCCAGTGTCAAATGGTAATACCCAGTATTAGGTACAGTGTTAACATCTACAGTAGTATAGTGTGCAAGTGGTGAGCAGACAGGTAAGTGCAAAAGTTGAATAGTTTATAATAACAGGTGAACCATGTTTACTTTACTTGCTTGCGACAGTATATGTTGAACTGACTTAAACATAAAATCTTAGATTTATGCAGGCATTCATTAGTGGGAGCAGGGCTGAGAATGGGAGGACATAAAGTACATATTGAGTATATTGAGATATACACTATATATATATATTTAGGCTATAAATTTAAGGTCTGCAATTGTTGAGAACTTCAACCTGCTACACTGTATGGAACAGTAAAACATGTGGTCAAGATAATATTGTTACATACTGTATGTGCACAGGGGGTAGGAATATCTCTGTAGTACTCTACTGTAATTTTTCAACAGCACAGTTTTATAAGTTTTCACCTGTGCACTTAAATTAAACAAAAATATTGGGGTTTCCTAAACATCTCTCACAACATTGAATATTTTCTCCATATCATTTCCTGAAAGGAAGCTTAAATGCAACTTGCATAATTTACATTCTATTTTCAAGGTGTAATTGTGAAGGTTGTTCAACCAAGAGTGGGAATTTCTAGGAAACATGGTGAATTGCTGTATTACAATTGTAACAACAGTATATAAGGGGGATTTCCTCAGTTACAAAGAACCAACTTTCAACTTCCTGAATAAACTGTGCAATACAACTGAATACACAGAGAGAGAGGACAGAGAGAGGAATTGTTGGTCGTTATTATTAAATTAATATTACTTAATTATCGTTTCAGACAGGGATTAGGAAAAAAATTGTAGTCTTTTAATTGTTTTTACAAATCATGAGACAATTTACAAAATTACAGAGATAGTTCTAAGAAAAAAACTCAGATCTCTGAGCACTGTATCATTTAAAAAGGCCCATATGCATTAAAATACAGTATAGCAGTTTACAGAGGACTAAATTTCAATCCCAGAATCTTCTAAAAAAAAGAAAGAAAAGGGAAAAAAGTGAAAAGAAGAGAGAAATAAAGAGAGTACATCGCAGATGAAAAAAACTAGAAAGACAAAAATGTTTAGCAATGCTTGTGATCTTTAAGGAAAAGGAATACAGATAAACAGTATAAAGTGTAAGTTGCACAAGATTATCTATTAAATAAATATATATCATATTTACGGTAGATAATACAGTAACTCACCTCTAATACATTTGAAACAGACCATTAAAATGTAACCTACCACACCTAACCGTTCGAAGTAATGACCTTCTAATACCTGTAATTACATTTGAAACAGACCCTTAAAATGTAACCTACCACACCTAACCGTTAGAAGTAATGACCTTCTAATACCTGTAATTACATTTGAAACAGACCCTTAAAATGTAACCTACCACACCTAACCGTTACAAGTAATGACCTTCTTACCTGTAATACATTTGAAATAGACCATGTAACCTACCACACCTAACCGTTAGAAGTAATGACATTCTTACCTGTAATACATTTGAAATAGACCCTTAAAATGTAACCTACCACACCTAACCGTTAGAAATAATGACATTCTTACCTGTAATACATTTGAAACAGAACCTGAAAATGTAACCTACCACACCTAACCGTTAGAAGTAATGACCTTCTTACCTGTAATACATTTGAAACAGACCCTTAAAATGTAACCTACCACACCTAACCGTTAGAAATAATGACATTCTTACCTGTAATACATTTGAAACAGACCCTTAAAATGTAACCTACCACACCTAACCGTCAGAAGTAATGACCTTCTTAATACCTGTAATACATTTGAAACAGACCCTTAAAATGTAACCTACCACACCTAACCGTTACAAGTAATGACCTTCTTACCTGTCATACATTTGAAACAGACCCTTAAAATGGAACCTACCACACCTAACCGTTCGAAGTAATTGCCTTCTAACTTGTAATACATTTGAAACAGACACTTAAAATGTAACCTACCACACCTAACCGTTCGAAGTAATGATCTTCTAATACCTGTAATTACATTTGAAACAGACCCTTAAAATGTAACCTACCACACCTAACCGTTACAAGTAATGACATTTTTACCTGTAATACATTCGAAACAGACCCTTAAAATGTAACTGAGTCTAATATTAATCGGGAAATATTTATGTCATTTGGGTCATGATTGACCATGTAAATTTACTAAACTTGCAAACAGGACTACAGTACAGTATATATGGACAATCAGCTCAAGATGGGAGTCTTTAACAACTGGATCAATTTCAACACCCAATCAGGCCTAGATGTTCCCAATCTTATCCACTTGCTTCACGAAAGAAACAATTACTGTACAAGCCTACATGGGAGCAGCCCAATAATTATTGCCGATGATAAACAGTGATGCATTTTGCGAGGTTTCGGGCCGGACACTTATGCCAAGTTTTGTTTCTTGACTATATTGTTGTTTCCTGACTTACAGTACGCATAAATACTGTGTTTATATTCTCCATGTATACTGGCAGCAAAATGCAAGTGCCCATTTTCTTTCTATGGCAAACAACTATATCCAATGGCATTTAGCCTAAATTTCAAGGCCTGGAGTCACATCAAAACACTCACATACATTACTTACACACACACATATATACACGCACACAATGTGCTTATGTACAGTTAATCTCTAGGTTGAGTGTGCATAAAAAAAAATTGCAAAAATGCAATTATTGCTAGACAGGAGTAACAAAATAAACTTACTTGCCGTTAAAAAAAAATATTAAGTAGTACCTGTTATTCTTGCAACGGTACCTGAACTTTATGATTATAACTTAAGTGCTACAGTACAGGTGTATGTCAGTTTTACAATCAATTGCATTCTGTTCACACTATATAGTTTACAACTTACAAGTATGTTTGTTTTTTACGCTACCTAACTGCACATACAACCAATGGTGTAGAGTCTGCATTGGAATATTCCCCAATGAGAGAATATTAATTGATTAAAGATATATACATACATGTACAAAATGTTTCAATCCCACTACTGTATATTTAACATTAAACGTAGAGGAGCTACTGCCATATAATATACTGCTCTGAAACCATATTTTAAAATATATGCAAACACATAGTCCAATATATCCCAGCACTAACCCTACCGAAGCCCAAAGAGTATCACCACACCATACAGTAGTCCTAAGGAAGGGAATGTTACCTCTTGACTCTCATACAGTGTTTAATGCTGACCACTATTAAATCAACTTTGTGCTGATAATACAGTACTACATGTATGTATACTCAGATATTGTTGATGAAAATAAAAGTGATGACTTTGTAAATGATACCAGGAAGAATTTCAACTGCATGGTATTAAAAGCTACATGTATACAAGCTACTGACATAGTTAAACAAACACAATACATTGGGACACACCCTTAAGTACATTATTACCTTACTTTAAATACTATTTGCTTCTGTCTGTTGGTTTTTTTTTACTGTTCTGAGTGCATTTCTGAACTGTATGTTTTATATTTCAGACATCATATACTGTACATAACTTGTACATACAGTATGTACCAATCTAAATACTGTAGTCAGCTATTCCATTGGGGCTTGTAAGCAGATACCAATAATAAAAGTTGGAAACTGTTTCCTCATTTTTGGCTGATATACTGTACAGCAATGTAGTACTGTCTAATGCACTATCTGATCACCTGCAAGATATACTGTTTGATGAGCACGTAAATATTACGGTGGAACAGGAATGTACATAATAGTGTGGGAGTTTTGATCATTATATATAGTGAGCACTTCATTTCACAAGTTCTTTCTTATACATACACCTTTTATTCTTAAAAATAGACCTGGAAGATAATATTTTTAACAATGCAAGCACCACCAAACACCAAACAGCACCGTACTGACAACTATATACACACTGTGAGTGTACAGGTTACACAGACCTGTGCCGTTATCCACTTTCAACAACCTTTGAAGGCTGCTGATTACTTTCCAGGTCAGAGGGAATTCCCAGTGACCGCAATAACTGCTTTCGGAGCCCCTACTGACGTCTGGGATGACAAGTATTGCTACAAGGGGGAATTCCCAGTCGACACAAAATATTTGTGGTGATATTAATTACCTTCAATGTACAGCAACATCAATATGTGTTACACATGTTTACAAACTAAAATTGAGAAGTGTTGTAACCTCTTCACTTTCTTCCAACAATAAACAAAATAAATGAGATTTTTCAAATTTCCCTGTATATACATAGGTTATTGTCTTAAAGATCTAGTTGAAAACATTGGATATTTTCTAAACTTGAAAAGTGTTTATTACTACAGTGCATCATTTTGAGATTGATCAACAAGCAACCTGACAACTTATTGAACAGGCAGGGTTGGTGATTTTTTTCAATCCGATTTTTTTGTTTTTATATATTATTTTTGATTTCATGACATGATGCCTTCATGTGTCTATCCTTTTTATACTTGGAAACTTGTGTTGACCCTGGAATAGGAACTTTCTGATCTAATGCCAAACTTAATAATAATAATAATAATCAGCAGTTATTTTTACGACGCTTAAGCGACCACAAATGTGGGAGAAGCCCGCAAGGGCTTATGGATTACAACTTACACGTCGGGTGGCTTCCAATTCAACATTTTAACTCAAATTTGGAATCTTTTCAATTTAGAAAGTCATTTCAGATGGGAAAACCGTAGATTGCTCTTGGATGAAAAACCCACCTTACTATGACCCGGCCGGGAATCGAACCCCGAACCTCCCGATTGCTAAGCCTCATTGCTTCAAATGCCACCGCCTTTATCCACTCGGCCACAGCACCGGTAAACAAACTTGTAGAAGTAGTACCTGACTGCAAGACTTAATTCAGATCTATTACATATTCCCAAAAGCTTTTGATTGCATTGACAAAAAGATCCAAGTGTAGTTTGCTTTGGCTGCACCAATGCATAAACTTGACTGCCACTAAATGACTTTATACAGTAGGTATCATCCACTGTTACAACATTGGTTTAGAAGCTATCTAATGTTGGAAGCAACATATGTTGTGACTCTGTAGTTTTGAGGCAACACAACACAAATTTTTTATTCCAATTCCCTGCCTTTCGTCTACCTTCTATTTTTGAGGCTGTTGGGGGAGAGGGGGAGGGGAGCTGGATGGAGAGAGAGAGGATGTTTTACTGAGCACTTGTAAAGTTACTGTATCACTGTGGTACAGAGTTCCTGCAACCTGCACTTTCTATAGCATTAGAAGCCAAGAGGGATATTGATATAGCTCTGTGAATTGCTACTGTACTGTAAGTTATCACTAATCACTGTTAAATGTACTAAACCTTTAATCACATTTAAGCTACAGCATACAGTACTTTACACTTAAACTGATGTCTGTTCTATCCTTCACAAGATTTTATTGTCTACACACATTGCTTGGTAACTTACAACTTTTTTCTTTTCATCTACTAATCCTCTTACATCTATCTCTTTTGTGTTCACCATGCTCATTAACCTGTCTGTATTCTGTGCTTGTAATTGTTCCTTCTGTTGAGTACTGTTACTTGTCATTCAGCCTCTGAGGAAGATCCTGCTAGGCCTCTGGCCCGCTCCCTTTTACACATTCGCCTACAAAGTTACAAAGGCTCTCCAGCGGATAATCAGTTAGCTAACAGTTTTCGTTTTATTTTAAGATTATATATTCTGGCCACAATTCTCACTACAATATACAGTACATGCTAACAACCCAAAACACCAAGTTTCATTCTTTTAATTTACTGGAGTATAACTGAAGCCTGGATTGCAGAGTAATTTCACTGAAGCTTATTGTAATCAACTGTACTTTGAGGCCCTCACAGCAGGTATTATTACTTGTCCTATTGCTGCCACATCTGATAAAATTTCATGTTGCAACATTTTATATGAAAATATGATCTCAATTCTCAAAAGTGACTGGAAAAATGTTAATATTGACTAATCTGATGATTATGATCATGAAGACTTCAAGGTGGAAAAGGTCATGCTACTTGGCCAATCCTGTAAAGTTGCTGACATTCTATAATAACCTGAAATTAAGTTAATTGTTTATATCACTTCTTTTACCCTTCTCTGCAGCTTTTTAACATTTTTAATAAAAGATCTGAGAAAAGTAAGCACAGAAATATCTGTTCTAATTTTCTTAATTTTTTTCTTTTTTACCAGATGTGTGAAAGATTCAAATCTGTGACTTATATCAAACGATTTTTAAAGAAAAACATTTGAGTGATTTAAATTTGGTGATTCAAATCTGCCAACCCTGCGTACAGGTACATTCTTTAAGCTTTTGAGCCACATTGCAGAAACAAGACGTCACAGTTTCTTTTTCAAAACAAAGTTTAAGCAGGTAATGTAGGTACAGTATTTAACTGTATTTTACCAGCATCTTTGGTAAGAATATTGACTTACAAAGTTCTGTGAACTAACTGCGTTGTTACATTTTATGTCAACGATATCCTTTTTCGACCTTTTTGTTTCAAACGTCAGTTTGCAGTGTACGATATAGGTGAGTAAACAGTGCACGGTACACAGTGGCTTGATAACAGATTTGGGTCGTCGGTTTGAATGAGTAAGTGAAATTTGTTTATTTACACAAGCTAAACAGTGTTAAAATCTGAAGGTTATTTAGTATAGGTCTTCGCAAAAAGTTTTTTTTTTGGCCTTTCTTCTACTGCAGATTACTTCCTGTTCCTGACTTGTTGGACTTGTATGTTGATGTAGACAGGCATAGATATATACTTTGCAATCGAACAGACGGATTTCCCTTTAAAACCTCTCCTATGTTTTCTGGCTCATGTTGAACAAATACTGCTGACCTTTGGATAATGCTGTTTTGGGGGGGGGCTTTCTAATGTAACCCATTTTTTTTTTTATACCTTCGATGTGTTTGTTATGAATGCAATGATGTGTACATTTTGAATAACAAATGTTTTTTGTTGGGGGGTACATTTATACTCAGTATTACATATGTAGTCATTTAATGAACAGAACCCTGGGCGGATGAGTTTTGTAATTTAAAAACAAGGAATTAAAAAAACCTTTTTGAAACTATAGGTCAATGGTTCAATACAGAACAAGCCAAAGTAAATATTTGACTCTTTCAAATAACTTTTTTATTACAGTATGATGGGGGGAAAAAAAATCGATTCAATTTTCTGTAAACCTTAGAATTACTTGAAACAGTTACAGTATCAATGACAATCATGAAACAATGTAGTGTACACTTAGTCTGCAGCTACAGTACACTAATCCCAAAAATTATGATTATGAATGAAACAAAATACTGTATGCAGAAACAACAGCCTTTATTATTGTCCAACTTATGTTGAAAGAAACACAGTGCAGCACTCACTGCTAGTACTGTATCAGTATCAGCCTGTCATTGATTCAATGTGATCCTTTATATCTAGATATAATTATAGATATACTATGTATGAATACATTAAGCCTTGAAAATTTGTAAAATTCTACACAGCTGTTGCATTTAACAAACACTTAAAGCAGCTGAATAAACATAGGTACAGTACCTAACTTATCATTAAATGATTGACTTATACACCATGATGTTATAAAGATTTAATAATTCCTCTGAAATTATGCAAAATTGATGCTGTTTGCATCTATGGAAGTAATGCTTTTGTAGGTCATTAATTTGGCAAGTCAACTTTTCATTTCATTTGTGAAATTTGTCACAAATTTTTTTTTGGGAAATAATCTAATTTTTGCTAGTAAATGTGCTGAGTATCCAGGTAAAGCAATCAAATCACATTCATAGATGACTTCATTTGGTGAAACGTAATTTTGAAGTGTCGCTGAAATGATTTTCTTAGTGACTACAACACACCGGTTCCTTTTGTGTGGTCAGTATTAATATACGGTGTTAAAGTACAGTACAAGGCTACACTATCATACATTCTACACGCAGTTGGTATACATTCACTCATGTACAGCCAAATCATGAATAAACTTGACAAAGAGATCCAAGTGCCTAACTGGAAGTTAAAAAAAAAGTAAGTACATGCTGTTGAAAAAACTTTGGTACACAGCTGTTGGTTTACGGATGCAGTAGAGAGATAACTTGAGCAAGTTTTAATAGCTACGTAGAAATGAGACAAAATCGAATTACTTACAGGCTTCTCTAACTCAAGTTACACATTAATTATAAACTAACTTCGGTGGACATCAATGTTCATCAAATTCTAGCCGGATTCATGATGGTTATAAATTTGAGCCTTGTTCGTTCATTCTTTAAGTTCGGTACTCTCCCTTACTTCTATCTTGTTTTCTTTTACTCCTTCTATTTTTTTCTGTTCTTTACTTTCTCTGACCTAGTATGACATTACTACATTGTAATGATGGGGCTGCCAATAAATGGTACCAATGCTTCCTTATTTCTCCTCTATTTCCTAGTCTGCTATCTTTATCAACACACTTTGTAGCCAAACTCTGCCAACCCCTCCCCCCCCCC
>KN883389.1:52830-67211 GCA_000934455.1 Apostichopus parvimensis | reverse complement strand
GTGTTCCGAAATGATTCACACGTGAGTGACGTGTATGGCAGAATGAATATCACAGTATTTAGAAACAATTTGCATTTTGACTGAAACTTACAACAGATTTTGCTACGCCTACGCGACCAATCGCGCTGTGTTTCTTGGGTTAGGTACAGACACAGAACAGCCTAGTAGTCTATATACGTTTGTGTGTCCGTAGTGAGCTCATAGGGCGCGAAATACATTGTAAAATGGCATCAGCTAATAAGAGATGACGTCTTGAATATTTCTTGAAACCATCTGTTTAATCGTTAATGATACCTATGTGGAAATAACATAAAACGTCAGCTAACTAGAGTGACCATCTGTACCCTACATTGCTGACACAATACCCGATTTGCCACAGTTTGTCATGCAAACTGTTTGGTATGTCTTTTGTACTAGCTTAGTCTGCCCCACCAATCAGACCCTTCGCCCCCCCCCCTTTGCCCCCCCCCCCGATGGAAAAGTCTGGCTACGCCACTGCATATGGGATGGGGTGGCAAAGAGCAGGAGAAGCTGCAGTACAATGGGACATGTTGTGCACTGTGAAACGTGTATCCGTTTGATCTCGCATTATCAAGAGCCCGATTGGAAAGTGCCGTCCATCATGATGTGAGCACGGACGTCACTAAGGTTCGACGACGGGATGGCCTAGGGGTGTGGGTTGGGGTAAAAATTATGAGACATTGAAACTGCGAGGTGAAACGGTAAATATTACAGATAACTGAATATTGTTTCCCAATTTTTTAGCTATTTTATTTCCATATTTCCATATAGTTTTAGTGGCGCCCGACAGGAGTGGGGGGCGGTGGGGGCAGCTGCAGGCCGATGGTTTGCAGAGTCTCTGTTGCCATGCATGGTTCAAGAAAGTAGTCGAAAGCGAGAGAAAAGTTTTATTTCTGAATAGATTCCACATTATATATAGTTCAATATTAGCTTCAATTGAATTCTGAGTTAATTTTCACACACATGTTCTTTAACTTTAAGGAAACGTAAAGTGAGTAAAAAGGTAAATGTAACATCAATCATACATGTAAAGGCCAGATATGTCGACAGAGACCTATATAATCTAATTGCAATAGAAGTATTTTAAAGCTAACAATACTGCACTATGGAAAGTTGACGCACGATAGACTCACACATGATCAATATGAATCAAATACCGTATCACATGGAGACTATAGTATATATATATATATATATATAGACAAAAACAGAGAAATAATATATTACTCATAATTGAAAAATAAGGAGTATTGTTTAAGAAAATATATTGGAAATTTCGGTCCCCCTGGGACCTTCGTCAGCAATACTTGGCAGTGGATTCACATGCAAAGAACAGGAAGAACGGATTACATATGTTTGTGGAACTGGTATAGTTGTTTAGGGGTCTTTTTTTTTTTTTTAGGTCGGTGATGTGAGACTTGAGACGAAAGATCCAATCGATTTCTTTACGTTTACGTTCAATTACAGATTTGAATTTAGAAGCAATTATAATACATTTTAGGTTTCTGAGAGAATGTAAAGGAAGATTGAAATGTTCGGAAACGGGGAATCCTGCAAAATTATCACGAATTATTTTTGTTGTCATTAATAAAACGTAAGCGGAACCGAGAGCATGTTTCACCTTCATAATTGCCCTCTCTACAAAGAACACAATAGGATATGTAAATGACATTGCTAGAATCACAAGAGAGGGAAGGAGGACTTAGATCATATATAGTCATATTTAGTCATATTGGGCACCGAGGTTTTCCGCTATACAGAAATCAATACATATATATCTAGGCCCATCATAATATAATACATAGAAAAACATTGCACTGCAATAGATGCTGACAAAAGTCAATACATGATTGAAAGTAATACCTCTACTCATCGCATTACCTCATTGTGAAGTAAATAGGGAATTTCCCCCAAGTCTCTCATTAAAGACAGATTCATACGTTCAAACTAAATGTTTTAAGTAAAAAAAATAGAGATTTACCCCAAAAATTGTCCCTTTAAGTAAGCAGATGTATAGATTAACCTAGAAATAAATCAAAAATATAGTTTTTGAAATCTGCTAACGCGGGAACGGCATGGTTAACCCTTCACTAAATTTATCTGAACAATTTTGCATATTCATTATTAAATGAAATATTCTATCCAATACATACTTTTTAAGAAAAGTCGCCCAGGAAAGAACCTGGGCACGAAAACCAAACTACCGAACGACTGATCCGCTCTCAACCCCAGTCCCCTTGCATCGGGACTGTGACTGTGTGATCACCGTCGGGTGTGCATCACCATTCCCCTCGAAAGGGAACAAATACTACACATGATCTTAGCCAAAAGGCCGAGAATCCAACTTATTCTGGTCACCCACCAGATTCATTCTTGTTTAACCACAGTGCATCCTTTCAAAAGAGATTCTATGACTTACATTCCGTGTGAAGAGAACATGTTTTTGTTCTTTTCGTTTTCCCCCCGGATATTCAACATTAGCATACAATAGGCTAGTATAATACAACATGTGCGAGTTTTTGTATAATTCGACGTTATGCTGATACACAATTGTTACTGCCACATTAAAGATTCTTCCAGCAGCGGCTCGTAAAATAATAATTTTGATGTATCATGTAGATAAAAAAGATTAGTTTAGGTATAGCAGATACCCTGTAACCTTTATATAATCTTCTTTGTACTAATATATACATTTATTAAATATACAACTATATGAAACCCAGCTGAAACTGATATGGTACTTCTTTCGAACCTTCAAATACTCTAATAAAAAATAATAACAAATAAAAAATCGCACATACTGATCCAGGTATATAGAACAGCAGCTGACCCGTTTCATTCGATCATGCTGGCTCGTGGACCATTCACATACCACCTTTTAGACAGTGTTTTATAACACGTCATGACTCTGAGAAACGTCCAAATATTCCAAAGTTGAATGAGATCATATATACCCATCAATAGAGACTCTTGGGTCACGTGACTGACTCTTGATCGACTTTACATTTCTATTGATATACCTTTGTGTAATCATTTAACTCTATATATCGTTAGATATGTTACACGAACGAGAAGGAAATCAATATGCACTATTTGGCAATGTTATCGCTTTTGGTGTTGAGCCAATATATAACATATATACGCAAACAAATGTATTACTGATATAATGAACACACAGATAGCTGTAGAACACTGCCATATAAACTGATGTGTTTATACTTGAATCGTCCAAACATTCCAAAGTTATATGAGATCATATTATACCCATCTGTAGAGACTCTTGAGTCACGTGACTGACTCGTGACGGTCGGGAAATAGTAATTAATGACTCGCTTAGACTATATAAGATGATACTCTACTTTTCTATATACTATTAAAACCTAACCGTAGATCATTCAATCTTGTATATGAGAGATCAGTGGTTTTCGAGATAACCATAACCATTAGATGATTAGAGTCTCGAAGGAAAAACAACATGGCGGCCGGCTTCGAAAGTCTTTCAGTTTTAGTTTAAAAATATATAATCTTCTTCTCCACAAAAGTTCACGAGGATTAAAAATAGTATTCGGCATCACCAGCTGGAAACGGATTAAATACATTGCACCAATGGTTTCTCTTTTCTTTTCTTTTCTTGTTCTTTTACTTTGACTGTTTTCTCATACCGGCATGCAAAACAGTGATGTATATATCCCATCTAAAGCCCATGTAACCATGCACCTTCAATTATACATCAACAGAGAGTAGATAGTCAACCTGAAATGGATATAAAATATCTGTCAGTGTTTCTCTCAGTAGATGAAGATTCCGTCCGAAGGACTTCCGTATCCTAAGCCGACACATCTGATATAAGGACGATGGAGAGTTTCCATTTGCTGCAAGTAATTTTCAAGAGATTAAACACTAATAGGCATTCAAACATTTCAAGGTCATAGCTAATGCCTGTGCTATCTGCTTGTTATGCCGAACAATTAAAACAAATTGGTCATGTCAGGATTGATAGAATCGGTAAAGATAGGGAAACAAACGCAGATATCTTGTTTTCATATACTCAATATTCTGATTCGAAAACCTTTGTTGTCAAGACTCTTTCTTGCCAAGACTCTTTTTCCATATCATGCGAAAGTAAGTGAATTTTCCCAAAATACTTGACGTTGAGCACTTGAGCCCCATTATTTACAATGGCACGTGACTACATAATTTATATGCTATGGACCTGTATTATTAGTATAAACTAACGTCTTGGCTTCGGTCTGTCTAGGAATATATAAGTCGATGCCTGAGACGGTACATAGGCCTTCAAAAGCCGAGAGTCACCTTTATGTTTCTGTCCGACAAATTCCAAGGCCTCAGTGGGAGAAAAAACATCCACACGTTGCCGTAGGATATATATGAGGTGTGAAGTGTACTTGAACCTGTTATTGTTATATCAATCGTACAATACTTTTCGTTTCACACACCACCATCATTGGTTGACTGTGATAAGTGGTAGTTTGCATTGTAAAGAAAACTATGATCACCCATATCACTATACACAGATATCAATGCACTGATATATGACTTTATCTAACAAACTGATGTTGATTTTCAGATTTATATTTAAATCCATGAATTGTGTTGTACCGGCAACGCTTCGAGACATGAATTGAGTGTAGCTAACACTCGCAGCAGCTATTTTTCGCAGGAGATAGATATCTTATATATATATATATAAACAAACAAACAAAAATGGAAAATGAAACGTGCAGTCCGGACCGACATTGTCGCCTACGTTTTAATTTTTTACTATGCATGGTGTTTATATAGCAAACGTTTGCCCTTGAACTAGTTTATTGTCATATCATGAGTATAGTATATTTGTAATATACAAATCTTGTCAAAAGTTGCAAGCTTCACCTTAGAAACGAAATTGTATATTATTTATGGATATACGTCAGTTTGAATATTAATTGCAGCCCCGTACACCATATGTCCGATAATTGACTTCTCAAAGTCATTGATATTACTACAGCTTTGTTTCATGGTGTTGCAGACACAACAGGTCAAGATCAAATACCACCTTGAAGTGTGACGGATAACACAGTCCTACATTAACGCCTTCATGTGTCACACTTCATACAGAGTCTATATCAATCCGCCCGAGTGTCAATCCGCCCGCCAGTGTTCACCTATCTCAGGATAAGTGCCAAAAGGCATCAGGAGAACATCTTCTTTTTAATTTTTTTTCCATAAATTATCAACAAAATCTAGGTTTTCATGACTTGGATGTCAGATTAAACAAAAAGGAAGTACATGTCGTGCAAAAATTTGGTAAATTGAGACAATTTTAGACACATTTAGGCCTCACAGGAGCAGCGTATATGAAAATTGTTTACTATACTGAGTAAAGAGGTTTGTTTACAAGTGACGAAAACTTCAGGCACTCATAGTGAAAAATCTTCATGATTATGACACGGAAAATTGATGGTGCCATGAAAGGCCAACTTATCAGCTTCAGCCTTCAGGTGATGGGTATATAAGGTTTAGCCAGTGAAAACTTCTACAGGGACTTTGAGACCACATTACTTTGACGATTTTTTGTGTAAGCCAATGAGGCAATTATATATGGCGTACGCTATATACCTTCAATACACATACCTCTCTATAGACATTTCTATTGATATACCTTTGTGTAATCATTTAACTCTATATATTGTTAGATATATTACACGAACGAGAAGGAAATCAATATGCACTATTTGGCAATGTTATCGCTTTTGGTGTTGAGCCAATAACATTTATACGGAAAACAATATATTACTGATATAATTAACACCAGTGGCGGCGGAACCGGGGGGGGGGGGCTTGGGGGGGCTGAGCCCCCCCAATGAAAAAGTTGAGGGGGCAAATGCATGATAAGCCCCCCCCCCCCCCAATATTTACCAAGGCTCCGAACGTGCATCTGCGAATATTAGTGTTTTAAATAAGAGTGTAATAAGCTAAACGCTACACTTATCAAAATTTGCGTTTACACTATACGAGTACACGCAAGGCGTGGAACATGGCTCTATGTTTAAACGCAATCAATGATTAAACGAACAAAAGCACAATATTAGCATTTCACCTGTACTGTATAGGGTACATGCATTCGTGACAGTGCTTGGTTCATAGAAATTTGTTGGCAACTGCACATGGTTTTGGAATTACCCATTTGTTGACATTAAGAAATGCTTTCTGATTTTTCTTATGACATTTATTTAATTATTGCGAGTACACTACGAGTAATAGCTACTCTCTTAAAACACCATCGAATATACAAATTACAATGTTTTTACAGATTTTTACGTGCAATCTGAGAAATTGCAGGCTTGAGACCCATATTTTAGGGCTAGGTATATTCGCAGCATAAAACACTCGGGAAGTGCCGTTTCCGGCCATCTGGGGGTTTGAAAAACCCAAAATTTTCTTGTACGCTCCGCGCCAACCGATGGTGGCGCTCCGCTTAGATAGTCTCCACACAGTTCCGCCGCGCCTGATTAACACATAGCTGTATAGAGTACAACACTGCCATGTAAATTGATATGATTATACTTGAACATAGTTGCTGTTGGAGTTAAGGAGGGGTGGTAAGCATTTCACCCAGCCCCCTCTTGAATTTACCTCTAGCTTAATGAAGATGCACAGGGTCTATATATCTGTGCCAGCATTAGTTTTTTCATTATAGAACAACAAAGTAAATTACCGTTTGCCTGCAAGAAGGTCAGCAGAGAAGCATCATCACTTCTTTCACGAGCAATATCCAAAGCGGATTTACCTTCATTGTTAAGTAAAATGCGATGATGATTGTCCATAAGATTCCACAGTGGCTCGACCACCTTCGAAAATGACAAAAGTTGTTAAACAAACAACAAAACAAATTCTCTGATTGGAGAGCTAGAATTTAAACATCCGTTAGAATCAGGAAAGGAGTAAAGGTAGATATAGTATATTGTAATAAATGGTCCCTTAAAATTCCCTCTTTTAATACGTGTGCAACTGCCCTCATAGTTCTTGCCCCCCCCCCTTCCCCGGCGCCCAGTCTCAATCCCCTTCCACCGCCTCGTCATTAGATAACTTGAGTAACTTCGGTTCCTTAAAAACCTGCATTTCACATTGAATTGTCACTTTGCATCATTCTTATATACAACACTATGCATGTATAATTGGATAAACTATCACCATGCTTAAATAACCAAGACTCCGATATTATAGGAAGTTGACTAAAATAAACAAATCTCTCTTAGTTCATCAGCAATGGGAGTAAACAACTTATTCGTCGCACGTTAAAACTATGGACCGATGCCCCCAAGTCGGAAGAGCCGAGAGACGAGGGGAGGAGAATCTTCAATGGAGAGATTTTTTAAAGATTTTTTCCAGGTGTATAAATGGGGGACCTGTGAGATAAAACTGTCAGCTGGGCGCTGTTTAGCTGCTGCCATGTGTTTGGCAGGTTATCGTTATGTTTTTGAAAACTTCTAGCAATTATAGTGTGCTATAATTTGGGGGGCCTATACTGAATACCTTTAAGCCTCACAGAAGTTTGTAAAGCTGTCTGTGTTAATAGTTGACTATATATGTTCTGTTATTGTCTGTTACATCTGTTATTGTCTGAGTGCGCCTCGCGGTGCATCCCCATATTCATCATAAATTCCCTTTTGGATTGGAGGCATAACGGAACAATTTATTGGGAGGGTATGCACGCGGCGAATGCAGAGATCGCCAGGTCCAATGAATTATAGGTAACGTTTGATTGTAAACTTGACATAACCAAGACGGTCGTGCCGTGTTTCTTACCCTCAAAGAACACTTTTGAACTGCAAGGTGTAACGGTAGATCACCCCATTTATCCACAGCTGTTATATCAGCCCCGTGTTGAATCAACAGGATGGCAGAGTCTTCGTGCCCATGATGCAACGCGTCATGAAGTGGTGTTCTTAGTAATGGATCCGATTCGGGGTTCATATCATAAACGTTCGGGTTTGCGCCTTTTTGAAGTAAATATTCGACCACCTCTGGTATGGCAAAACTTGCTGCCTGTGAGAGAAGAAAAATGTATTACATGAATGTTCACAAAATACATCGGCATGCAGGATTACGAATTCTTTTCCTGCATGTTTATTTACAGTGGAGTCGAGAGCTAGGTCGGACCCTTGGGGTAGGCTACATCTGTCCACCGGGCCCCTTTTTGAATTTTTTTAAAGCTTCCTGAAGTAGGCCAATGTTTCGAAAATGAGAAAACATTATCAATCATCTCATAGTTTCCCGGGCCCTATATTATTGAAACCGGGGCCGATAAGCCCCTAACTCAACTCTCGTCAGGTCTGAATATTGTTAATACAGTGTAATACACACAAAAGTGGATTAAAAGAAGGGTAAGAGGGAGGGGGAGACGGCCGGCGAGGGGTAGGGTTGGAAACCACTGCAAGTGCATATAATCCGCAGCAAAATAAGCTTTACCAACATGGGCGAGGTTCTTTTCGACATGTTTAAACTTAATGTACAACAGTCTTTTGCCACCTGATATTTTGAACATCATTAAAATACAAGAACAGCAACGCTGCAGAGCTCAGCTAAGCTTCTATTTGAACAAAACTGTTTTGATCGTCAATATTCTCATTTCAACAGTAATAAGCCCTAATTACTGTTTGGTGTATATACGAACCACCCCTTGTTAGTCTCCGAAATGTCCCGATATTATCGTTTTCCGGAAAAGTTTCCTTCAAAGTGGAAACACTGTCATGCACGAACTTATTTTATGCAATAGACCGTTGTACTTATACCCTTGGAAATTCTATGCCCCATTGTAAAAACAAAGAACCAACAGTATATACACTTCGTAGTTTCTATCCATGCAATAAAAGAACGAAAAAGGAAAGAAGGTATTCGTCAGCTAAATCTGCTTAAATGTTGTGGATATCCGCGTTTGAATTGTGCTGACCCAACATTGCTCACGAAAGTTGCACCCACACAGTAATAGAGCGACATACAGCTTGTTTACAATCGACGTATACCAATATAACTCATTCTCACATGTCGTATCACACACACCAACTGTGGAAAAGTTCAAATTAAAAATCTGCCAAGTTTGTCCTTTCACAGAGAATGACATCGAACTATATAGATAAGAAGCCTAAATAACAAGTAATTATTTGACTTCATCGAGTCTCCCACGGGTGGAATTATTTCCCAAAATGACGGGAAAATTAAGATGGAAGACATTTTGCTACTCACACCAAAACGAAAATACTGGTCATTGCATAGGATATGTGGCCTACATTTCGTCTTAACTGTAAACTTTACAGAAGGCCCTGTTTTGGGCCCTCACATGACGACAAAATTATTTTTTCCCTGATAAACTTGGTTCACCCCCATTCATACGTTATATCCTCAACATCTCAGCAGATTGGGATTTACGCTGTAAGACTAGTAACGTTTTTACGTTCTCAGAAAGGGACCTCTCGTGACCTTAAATGAATTTCAAATTTATAAAATATGATCGCATGTACGGAATCTTAACTCACACAAACCACTGACGAAACTTCAGCCAAATCGAAAGGAAAATGAAAAAAATCAAACATGGTATAGCAATAAAAGAGTGACGGAATTCGGCAGAATCGCACGATCGCTGTAGCTCTGCTGAAAGCCTTCAGCTGATCTTAAAATGCACGGTATCAATTAGAATTGCAGGTATGTGCATTTTAAAACACATTCAGCATTTTTATTTCTATTCCATGTTTCAACATTGTGCAGACAAGATCTAGGATAGTGGGAACCTGCAGATAACGCATTGTTTCTAGTATATATTAAATTGGTCTCTTCCCACGGGCATATGTAAGATTATATATTAGTTACTGTTCTTATTTTGAGCAAGATATACTGTTATATACTGAGACAATATTCTTGCTCGGACAGGTACTGGCATAACATGACTAAGCCTTTCGGTCAAGTTGAGGTCCGCGTAGCACGGTGGTATTGGCATGCGTTATTTTGTTGTGGCACAGGGTCGGGTGTGGGGTGGGGGTTGGGTTGCGCGGTAAGGGAGCGACCTGGGACTTTGTAGTGAAAGTACATGTCATGGGTACGTTGCGGAGGTATGCGTTCGTCTTTTGTCACAAAGTTTGACCTGCCACCGCCATTGACCGCGAGACCTTGGACGTCTTATGTTAAGTAATATGATAGAAACATCGAAATCAACGTGGGTATGAGTGTTGGAAGTTTAATGACCTTTTACCCATGACTATATGACGTCATCATTCATGTTGCGACACGTTTTTGGCCAATTCGTGTGTAGGCCTTTATATATGTGCTTTAGGCTTAACACGGATGTACGCACTCACAAACACACATATACTCACTTCCCTTTTTGACCACATTCTCAAATAGGAAGTCCATCACATGTTATTGTGTTACCCAACGATACGTCGTCCCAGTAACAGCACAGTAACCCCCCCCCCCCCCCCCCTCCAATTCACTTCATTCCCCGGCCTGTCCCACAAGGGGTGTGAGGTGGATTACTATTTCTGTAATATCTCATTCTCAGAACATTACATGTATGGATGAGATAACAGGCCTAGGCTGAAGCATACCATGAACAAAAAAATTCAACCGAGCTGTGAGGTTGTGAGAATGGTATCATTAAAATTTGTAGGTATTGGTTGAAATACCATAAACGTTTTATTTTCCACACTTCCCTAAATCTGAAATTGTTATTAGCTTTCGTGTAACTTATAGTTTCTGTTCTTTCCATACTATACGGACTTCGATACAAGACTGCATAACCTGACCAAATACTATACCGTGCCTCTGCGGTTTGATGTCCGTTCAGCGGCGGTTTCGTCACTTGACGATGGAATAGAGACGGATATGGTAGGCCATACGGTAAATAATTGCGGATTAAATGTCCGTACGAATTAAAATTGGTACCGGTATAAATTATATTTACCGGCATTAATTCTCAGCCAATCACCATGCAGCTTCATATGCCGGTATAAAATAAAATTAATACCGGCATTAAATAGACCATCTTTGTTTAGTTGGCACTGCAACTTTAGTTGCGCTTTGGGGGGGGGGGGCACCGCACTTAATTAGGGGGGACATAATGTTTATTTGCGAATGCCGTCCTTGCGAAGGGGTTTAAGGGGAGGGGTGTCCCCCTCCACTTTGAGAGATCTTTGATTAACTAAAGGTCTTTAGATGTAATCTGGTGCTATATTTCGCAACTTGAACTACCTTTATGTTCAAGAATTTTCTGGCTTAGTCTGTCCGATATTTATGTTTTTAATTGAGGCAGATAAAAAAAAGTTATACAAAAAATGGAAACTTAACCCTTTTGCTTTAATAATGTTTTTAAATAAGAGTGTTAAAAATTGAAATTAAAATTCATGCAGGGTAGTAGTGAAGTTTAAGCAATAGCCATTCACGCCGGGGCCTCTGTGACCTTGTTAGTGAGAGAACAACTGGTTATTGTGATGGTCGATGGAGTTTACTGAAGAACATAATACGTTTCGTCCTTTACATCTGAGGAATTGACCTAATGGTCTGTAGTGTTAGAACTTAGTCCAGTCACTTTAATGGTTGAACTTCAAATATTTCAAGGGTCGCTAACAATAAATAAAAAGTGTTTTTAAAAGAACAGAGGTGCAGTCTCAATCATATCAAAATTAACTACCGTATGTGCCTAAGTATGACAAATTGGTTTGGCTATTCGATAATGTACTTGGTAAAATGATAACATAACATGTCTTACCTGAAGTGCAGTGTACCCATATTTATTTCTTTGATGTATTTCTTCCTGATTCCACTGTGGATCTTCTATAATTTCCCTCAATCTTTCTAAGTTTCCATTCACGGCCGCGCCCCATAGACTGTCGTTGTATCTGAAAGGTGTAGCCATCATAATTAGATCACCATCCCCAGGACATTTGCACGTCGTGGAGCTAAGAGTATCATAATCAATTAACGTTCTCGGTCCACACGAGGTTCACTGTCCAGATGGCCCTATTTCTTCAGTGATTAGCCTATATCCACAAATTCCAAATATAGTTCCTGGCCAAACGCTATGTTCAAGGGTAGAGACAACACTGTTTCATACCGGAGGCACGACTGACCTAAATTCATCGATTGGTACAACTAGTGGTTGACATCAGTCCGGCAGACTTCCAGTATGGAATCTCCCCTAAATTGCCTGGTTAAATGAACACTCTCAGTCCAGCGGTCTATTATATTCCTAGGCTAAAGTGTAGTTTACCAATTGTGTCGCAGATAAGAAGGCATATATATATATATGCTATATATAGATATATATATGTATACACACATTAATTAAAGCTTAGGTTTTGTACACCACCAAGTTCAAGATCATGTCACAGGTTCCACAAGAATCCGGCCCAAAAATGATTGTTCCTCCATCAAAACAGGTTTAAGAACGCAACAATTGACCAACTTATTTGTGGGTCTCGGTAAGCATATAAAATCCCATCGTCTCTACGTTCCAATAAAAAAATGTTCTTTTATTCTTTATTCTTTACGTTGTTGTTTTGCAGCTTGTTACCATGCAAATGATTTCAACAAGTTCCTACATGTTTACCCAGGGCTAACCTGACCGGCGTATGTGTCGTTTCGACATCTGGAATTTTTTTCTTTCCAAATATAAAGCTCGTTGCTTTTTGCGATATGATTCATAATATTTGTTGAAGCTTAGTACGGTACTTTATTTTCCCATGTACACAATTTGTTCAGTATTACGATTAGTCACATTTCAACGTGCATATATTAGCGAGACTTGCAGCAACATGTCATTGCTTGAAAGTTATGTGGTCACAAAAGGGACCTTCCCCCAATCTACGTCATAACTATACTTCGCTGTTCCATAATTTGTTTCCAAACAACAATGGCGACTAACACTGACAGAAACGAAATTCTAGCAAATTTTCAGGTTGGTCTCACCTCGTATTATTCAAAAGAGGAAAAAACATGTAGCACATAATCTACAAAATGAACGACAAGGAAGTTAAGAACAGTAAAGTTCTTGGTGTATGCGATGACATGCATTTCAGTCGATTCTACTCTTAATAGGCCAACAGCGGTTCGAGGACTGCGAGCATGAACGAGGCACCCGTTTGTCGTACAACTAGTATGTTAGGCTACAAAGTAATTGGTATTGAGTATGACAAAGCATTACAGCTGATTTGCTGTGCAGAAACATTCGTCAATATTATAACACAGAACAGTGTTAGGAAGTTAGAAGTATTCGCTTTCAAGTACTAACTGCAAGATACTGCCATTAAAAATAAGGCAACAATCAGTCAGTGCAAAAGCTACCAATTCCAACACGTCAGATATCAATCCAATGTCTGTTAAAGTGTAGGCTAGGCCAAATCTGGGTGAGATTTTTGGGGCTAGGCTAGGGCATACCTGTAATGTATACAGTTCCAGTAGCCAGTGGGTTGAATTATGGCACTTAAGTGCCTCCAATTTTTACACATTGTCAAAGTAGTGGCACAAGATATTTGTAAAATTATTGTAGTGTGTTGACTACATGTTAATATAAATGATGAATCCATGGACATTCTGTTAAGAATATGGAAGAAGGTTATTAAAACGGCCCTGATTTCTGAGGGTAGTCTGTGGGTTCTTGTACTATTTCTGGCTTAAAAGTGGCCCAGCAATTGCCCCTGTATTTTATGTTCTGTCCCCAGATCAAAACAAGTGTCACTGAAATTACTCTCAGTATTTGTGATATGGCCCTGAATTTCAACTTTACCCACTTGGCACAGATTTAATGTTAACAGCTTGAACTTAAATTGTGATTGTTGACTACCAACATAAAGTTCATACTGTACTCACAGAGAACAACAATCTAGATCATACAATGGTTTGACAGTCTTTGATTAACTTTCAACTCATCTTTTTTAACATTACGTTGCGTTAACAACGTTACTAGTGCACTTCCAGTGGAGCATACCTTGTTCAGATTGGCAAGCCGGACTCAAACTTGTAAATTTTCTTTACCTGGGAACAAAAAACCAAGTTTTGAAAACACTTAAATATTGGCTTCACTAAATCAATGTAAAACTGGGCTGGAACTTTTCCTGAATACCAGCATGTATTCAGTAGTAACAACTTTCACTATCATTTCAGAAAACCTTACTGTATGTAATATTTTTTGGGGAATAGAATTATAATTTTTCCATTGATCTTTATATTGACTGAAAGTTAGGACTACCAGTAGACTGCTTTCTTAAATAATAAATTTATGATATTTCCCATGTAAGTTTTCTATATTTATGAACAAGTGTGACAACCATTTAGTGAAATGTTTGCACAAAAAATGTTTACAAAGTGAA
>KN883389.1:18392-32346 GCA_000934455.1 Apostichopus parvimensis | reverse complement strand
TATATATATATGTTCAAACAGTGATCAGCACAGCTGTGTTTGGTTTGTGAGCAATATGACAGATGGATGTAAAATCTGTACAATATTATTATTAATAACAAAAATTTGCCTTTGGCTGGGCTAAGATCTGATCATGGTTTAATTAATTTTTCCTTTATTATATTTGCTAGAACCACGCCCATATGATTAACCTTTTTTGTTTTTAATCCTTATTATTTTCATATGGATATTTTTCCATTGCCAGAACTTTGATTGCCCTGTCTTCTGAAGTGTTAAATTTTTCCAATGAATCGCTTTAATTTGGTGCTATTTTGTATTCTGTATCTAACTTTATATTTTAAACTTATTTTTTTGCTTAATGTTTGTCCAAAAAAGGCTAGGGAAGTTATGCCAATGGGAATGCATGGGTGTTTCTTTTCTTTTGCTTTGTTTTATGCTTTTCCACCCATTGTATTCTTCTTGTCCCTTAGGCAGTCATTTCTTTCTAATCATAAATACAACCTTGTTTTGTTTGGTCTTTGTCTTCTGGCAACCATCGAATGATACAATAATCAGTTCCCTTTTCAATTTTTTTTATTTGACAGGTGTTTCCGTTTCGTTTAAGCAAATGTCGAGTGAGGAAAAAAATAGTTTCCATTGAATCCATTTTGAAAGTGACTTTTAAACAATTACATTTTTGGTTCCTTGCTTTAGCAAAAGGAACCTATGCAGTCAGGTTGGCGTGTGTGTGTGTGTGTGTGCGTTTGTTTTTCTGTCTGACCGAGGACTTGAACAAAAGAATTGTGTGTGTGTGTGTGTGTGCGTTTGTTTTTCTGTCTGACCGAGGACTTGAACAAAAGAATTTCAGGTCCTCGGTTGTGATTTCTAAAGAATCACCACGTCCTCGGAAGAATTCTATTGTATGGGGTATTGTTAAGGTTAGGGTACGTGGATTTGAACAATGGAAAATACAATGGGGTCCTCGGTTGGAATGAAATACAAACATGTGTGTGCGTGTCTGTGTGTGCGTCTGTGACACTTGCTTGGGTACACTGTAACTCAACAAGGGAATGTTGGACTTAACTCAAACTTGGTATATAGATCCGCCACAGTGAGAAGGTGTGCCCTATTGTTTTTGGTGCCTGTGAAGGTCACCAAAGGTCAGTTAGAGGCCAAAAACCCAAAATATTAAAACTCTAATAACTCCCAGTGCCAATGTGTGACAAGGTTGATATTTTGGGACAAGTTGTGAACTGGTTAGGAGAACATTTTGAAATTTAACATTCATGTGATCTGAGGTCACCAAAGGTCAATTAATGTTAAAAAACAAGTATTTTAGCGATAACTGAAGAACGAATTGTCCGTTAGGGTTGGGAGTTGCTTCAATGTAATCCAATTGTCGACCCGCATCTGGGTGACCCTTGACCTCAATTTGACCTCTGTTGACCTTTAAGTGTTTTGGGGATTTTTACAGTTTCGATGCTATTTTCAGATGTCAAAGGTACCTTCTGATCACAAATGTCAATAGGTTGACCCCCGGGTGACCTTTGTGTGTGAAGTTATGTAAGTTCAAAGTTAATGTTTAGACATTTAATGCAACTAACTCCCAGTGCCATGGTCTGACATGATTGATATTTTGGGACAAGTTGTGAATGGGGTGGTGGAACATTTTCAAACTTAACGGTCATGTGATCTGAGGTCATCAATCTGTCGACCCGCTTGTAGGTGACCTTATATTTCTTACATTTTCGACGCCATATTCAGATCTCAAAAGTGCCTTCCGATCAAAACTCCAATCACAATTTGTGATCCCAAAGGTGTTGGCTATAGTGCTGGTTACTTTATGGGTACATGTAGGACCTCAATTACTTGGACTATTTGAGCCCAATCTTGCTATGATAATATTATGTGTATTGTCATATACCCCTACGCAAGGAACCACAGTGCCCTTGGGCTCTTGTTATCAAATAGATGCAGACTACCTTTTTTCCCGGTTATTTCTCATTAGTAACACAAGTTATTTTTTGACCCGGTATTCTCTATTTGCAGAGGAAGCTCCTGGCGCTTTACATCCATCACGATAAGAGCATCTTCAGTAACGTCTTCTGCAGTCAGGTTCTATGCGCTGATAGCGTGGTCTCCTTTCTCAGTCAAAACTTTGTCACTTGGGCTTGGGACGTCACGGAGGACAGTAACAAAGACAGGTGAGTTCTTGAGTTTTTGATCAGAGAAGGGAGAAAGGATATGTGTTGTCAGCGCCGTGGAGAGACATGATATACAGTTGCTTTTTCCTTGAACACGTTAGTAAAGAGAGTTGCACGTGCACAGGATCGTTCTTTATTGTCTATGACTCCTCGTGTAAGCAAACACCAAGCCCTGTCTCCTATCCAGAAGATTTTACTGATTTTTTTTTTTTGTATTTAATTTTTTTTTTAATAAATTTATTCAAAAATAAATTTATTTTTGTATGAATTTCTTTAATGAGCAGATAGCAGAAATAGTCAATGTTCAGCATTTTATTAATTAGTAGCTAATTGGAAAGCTGAATCAGTTGTTTGGACTGTTAGACAGTGCACTCTCAAATATCAAGCATTTGCTACTTTCAGTTTTGATTCTTTGATTAAAGAAAAACTACCTACATTATGGAGAAAGAAATGTGATCTTTAATTTTTTCTATGTTTTTTTCTAATTGTATTGTAATGTAATCTGTTACTTATTAATTAATTTTTGTTGTTGCTTGATATGGCAGGGTTATGGAGGCAGTTAAGAACCAGTTTGGTAGCGTAACCATGGCAACAATACGTAACCTGCCTCCGGATAAGTTCCCAGCGTTAGTGATCATCATGAGGCTACACTCTAATACACAGGTGTTCTATGTGTCTCAAGGTAAGTCAATACTAGCAGACGACAGCATGTATCGTAAACTACTCTATTGCCTGGCCCATCGCATAATGTGTATGAATTAATCATGTCATGTTATATTGTATGTGTGAATTAACCCTGTCATGTTGTATTGTATGTATGGATTAACCATACCATGTTGTATTGTATGTATGATTTAACCATTCCATGTTGTATTAAATGTATGGATTAACCATACAATGTTGTATTATGTGTATGAATTAACCATACCATGTTGTATTGCATGTATGGATTAACCATACCATGTTTTATTGCATGTATGGATTAACCATGTCATGTATTACGTGTATGAATTAACCATACCATGTTGTATTATGTGTATGAATTAACCATACCATGTTGTATTATGTGTATGGATTAACCATTCCATGTTGTATTGTATGTATAAATTAACCATTCCGTGTTGTATTGTATGTATGGATTAACCATGTTATGTTGTATTATGTGTATGGATTAACCATACCATGTTGTATTATGTGTATGACTTAACCATACCATGTTGTATTGTATGTATGAATTAACCATTCCATGCTGTATTGCATGTATGGATTAACCATGTCATGTTGTATTGTTTGTATGGATTAACCATGCCATACATGTACTTCATCAATTCTCTTTGATTTCTGTAGGTGACACTAGTCTAGATGAACTAATGACCAACTTTGTCAACGCTGCCGAAGTTTTCAACGAGGGTAAACAAACAGAGATTCAGATGGAGGTGAGTATTTAGAAACGTTCCAGTAACCAAGGGAACATGTCTCCATCAGTTGCGGGACCAATCTCTCCCCGATCGATCCAGTGATATTGTCTCAGATATTGCTCAGTGGTTTAGTATCTTTTCAGGTTCTGGGTGGAGTAGGCTCTGCAGGGAACCCTAGAACACTCATTATTTTTTCTAATATTCACTTTCCAAATTTCACTTTTGGGCAGACAAGATGTGTTTTTACGACTTTGAATGCATGATGATTACTTCATTTTTCTCTTTGACTTTTGAATATTGTTTGGTTTCATATTTATCTTGCAGGAAGAAAGAGAGTCTTCAGAAAGACTGAAACTAGAGCAAGATCTCGCTTACCAAGAATCGTTAATTGTTGACAGAGCTAAGGTAATTATTCATCTGTCAATAACAGACTGATCTTGTCGTCTGAGGTCATAATGTATGCTGTGTTTGTGGTAAACCTTAAACTGACCCACTCACTCTCCTTGTACAAGAGTATGCATGGTATCAGATACACGATCTGATTCATTATTATACTATGATACGCATAAGAGTGCTTCGTAAAAGATCAAGTTCGTAGGGTAATATTGTAGAGTTTGTCGATAGGTACGACTTTTGTACATTACTAAATTATATGATATATTTCAGATTTTAGTTCAACAAAAAGTACTCTAGTTTTGAACTTCAGAAATGCTCATGAACCCCCTGGGATGGACTCACGCACCCACTGGGGGTTCATGCACCCCAGTTAGGGAACCCCTGCTCTAGTTTAAGATCTCCACCTGAATATCCAATCTGAGGTGGGGGTGGGAGAAAGGGGTTTAACTAGTGGAAAACCTCTGGGTTAGATTCTATTACTGTGTAACGGGATGGGAGCTCCTGGTAGCATCTGGTAGAGGGTACAACGAACAGAGCTTGTCCCGGGGGTTGATTAAAAGATTAAGGCTATGTATCATTGTAAATGACAGATTAGAAATCACTTCAAAATAGATGAGAAAAATAGAGTACCGTTCGATTTTCAGTCGATCTAATTCTCTTCTCCTCTCAAGTTAATGTTGAGTTATCATTTGTTAAATGAAGACAAATCAAGCGATTACTGGAAGGATTTAATGTAGGTCGTGTAAAATACAATATACTTAAACTTTGTTCTTTAATAATCAAGCGTGAGAAAACTGGAGAGTCAATGTTTTCCAGGGTAAGCTTTAGATATCTGGGGATTAGGAACTTAATGGCACTTATAGAGTAAATAAAAATATATTCATATACCATCACACCCTACTAGAATCTTGCAATTGAAGAAATTACGGACTTGGAAAGAGTAGCCATGCAATACCCACAACTGAGAGGTACTGATTTGTACCCCAATTGAAGAAATCTGGAATATAATTTTTTTTGGTAAAAATGAAAAATTATCTAATATTCTTTTTTCCCCTTCCCCCTTTCATAATGTGTGTGATTTAAGGCCGAAGAGAAGGAGAAGCAAGAGCAAGAAGAATTGGAGAAGATGAGGATTGAACACGAGGAGCAGTTACAGAGACAGGAACGTGAAGAGGTACGGAGGGTTGCACGATTAAGCTTTCACAATTTATTAACACTTTATCCATTCCACATGATAGATCCAAGTAGATGTAGCTGGAGATTTGATCTTGCGGTCAGCAGGGAAAAAATTCACATTATTAACTGTCTCTGTCAGCTGCCAGAGTGGGCAATAAGAGGGGGTATCATTGTTACCTAGCTTGGTTGAATTTTGCTCCAGATCTCGAGGGGGGGGAGGGGGCAAAAGTTCTCTATGACTGCAATCAGTCCACATTGCATTTTTTACAAGATTTTCATAATTTTTAAGAAATGACCCTTTAAACATCTCAGGTTAATAATGAAAGTGGCTGGACTACTTAGTCTAACACACAGACGGATAGGTCACAGTTCCTCAGAATGCAACACAAAACTCATTTTAAGGCTTCAGATGACATGTTTATGATGTAGTACAAGGTCAAATATCATGCACAGATGTTCTGTTGTTAACATCAAGTTTAAAGAATGTGTTCTGATTCAGTAGTTAGAATTGATAATGATTTAACATTTAAATGAAAGAAGCTGCCATCGTGGTTAATTTAGCCTTAAGAGAGCATTCCAGGGGTCAAGCATAATATAAATGTGAATGTCTTGTAAACCAGAACAACAGTGGAGCCACTTATAGCACTCAAATTTCTCTTTCTTTCTTGAACTATATTTAAACATATCATAGTTAAAAATTCTTGCTAAAGTCATTCTTTAAGTGTGTTGGATGATTTCAAATGTAACTAATGCTCAGGTGACATAGTGTTGTTCTGTACATGTTACATAATTTTGAGAGAGTTGTGGTAATAGCCCATGCAATATATGTAAAAAGAGTGTAAGACTCATTCTTGGCTGTACGACAGGGCAATCCATTCTAGTGAAGCTTTCATTCAGTTTGTTACTATGTAGCTTTGATATTTATATATTTGATATATAATATATATATTTGATATATACTATATATATGTGATATTTTTGATATTTTAATAAGATGCAATGATTAAATCAACTCATCCAACAGGCTATCAGACGTTCCTTGGAGGAACAACTCACGGATGAACCTCCAGAAGACTGCCCAGAACCGATGACAACTCTTCGAATGCGTCTGCCGAACGGAGAGACCCTGATCAGACGTTTCCTGGCCAACGAGAGAATGCAAATGGTCCTGAACTTTCTCGGCTCGCAGGGATTTAATTCTGAAAATCATAAAGTTCTGACCACATGGCCTAAGAAAGATGTAAGAGTTATTGCTTTATCTATTCATAGATGTCATTTACTATAACATAATAATCTTTCTGGTTGGTATTGTGGAAGATTTTTATGTTACCAACCAACGCTCTGCACACGATAAGATATTGCATATCACTCATTACATTGACAGTGGAATAGTCTCCACTTGATTGAAACAAAATCTCATATTTCTCTGCATCACAAGGACCAGAGGAAGGTTTTTTTTGTTATGATAAGCTTGACAAGTTATATGGAGACAGACATGTTTTGTAAAAAAATGCATTGTACTGTTAAATTTTCTTTTTGTTAAAAATATTTGCTCCTCATTTGCATTTTGCAATTGACCATCTATGAAACTAGAATGTGTGGATAATCTCACATAGAGAAACAGTGGAAGGAGAAGCCATTCGTCTCATAATTAATTGCATCATACCCGAGACCAAGGACAGAATTCATGAGGAAAGATGATGTAGATATCAAGAATATTAAATATTAAATTTTAATGAGAAAATGGAGAATCAGCTTTAATAGTATTCTGAGTTTTAGATTCATTTTGTTGGGGGAGGCCTATCCCTACTTTAATCCTTGCAGCCAACTTTGTGTGCATAACTGTGTCATCTCTGTAGGAGTATGTATAGATGCTAGTGTACTGGGAGTTATTCAACACACTATATGTTTAATTATCTACTATAACCACTGTGTATGTCACCATTTGGTTTCATTGCCGGTGGACAGAAGCAAAGTAAAGCCGTACGATATGCGAGTAAGTTATGACGAGTCACTCGAACATGTTCTATCCATCTTTCTTACAGCTAACCACCATAGACACCAACCAATCGTTCAAAGATCTAGCCCTCTGTCCCCAAGAAACTCTCTTTGTCGAAGAAAGATGAAGCTATAACCGCTGACAGGGGTTTCCGTTCAGAGGTCCGATGTGTAGCGCTGTCTTTACGTTGGTGATGTCACGACAGGATCAGCCAATCAGAGTGGATTTTGGTGTGCTTTTAAATGGATGTCGGGAGCGGGGATTGGTTGAACTGAGCTAGTTTGCGGGGTTGTTAAGAGGAAGCACTTCCTGATTCCGTTGAGCGTAAAATATCAGCTTAATCAGTCGTCTTTCATGCACATTAAAGTTTACATATTAGGTTTTATTGAAGTTGGAAGTTGTTTGAAGAACAGGGTGGGGGTGGGTAAGGAGGAGCGCTGGTATTGACAGGGTGGGGGGGGTGAGGGGGGAGGGAGTACATTTTGCCAAAAGTAAGGGTTTGTGAATGTGTGTTTTTTGTGTTTCATAAATTTCACAGAATGTCATTCAAGTCATGTCAGTGCAATGAGTTCAGTAATTTGTGTCTCTTTTTCGGCATTTTTGTTAATATGAATTTTGCACAAAACATAAGAAAAACCCAATTGATTGCAATCGTAGGAATGAAGAGACGTCGTAAAAGGTGATCATCAATGGGTTTGAAAGTGTCCGTCTTGTTCGTGTGTTTTGTGTTAAAATGAAAATAATGACTTTGTGCCTAATTAAAAGACCAAATTATTTAGAAAGTAGTGGATAGTGTGAGGACAACCCAATTGTGACTGTTATGGTAAATTGTCTCACAGGAATTGATTACCTTACATGACATCACCCATCATGGTTATGTGTCTGTTATTGTTGGTCTGTAACTGTGATCCCTGTTAATATATATATATATATATATATAGAGATAGTTGTCACTTGCAATAAATGGCTATGGGTTTGGTTCGTTCATGAGGGCATGTGACTTGAAACCTATTCATTCCATTATTGACAAGAACTAACCAGTACACATAGTGTGGGCTTAAATCTTCCTCTCTAAAAATGGTATTTATCTCACATACACTGTGTGCTGTGTTATAGTAGTCTACCAGGGACAGATCCAGGTTTGTAGAAAGGCTGAGATATGGCCCTGGGACCATGTAATGGGGAGGGGGGAGGGGGAGGGGTTGGTAGAGGGGGTCAGGGAACATCCTCCTACAGACAAATTAAAAGTGTGCTAATGTAAACAACTTTTAAATTGCAGTTGAAAAAGAGGGGGTTGTATACCTCACGCATCACATTCCCCCTCAGGTCCGTGCCCAGCTACCTGTCAAGGGTCAAGGCCGACGGGCTGGACATTGGCAAATCAAAACTCTGCATCGTGCTATTTTACAGAAATGTTTTCTGGAAGAGCAGCCTGCTCTTGTGTATCTTCATAGTGTTTGCTTTATTATGTCAAGTTGACAAACTTACCCAGAGAGATATTACTATGACAAGTGGATGCTGATGTGTTACGTGTTAGCGATGAACGTTAACAGGGAAGGGTGCAGCATGTTGTTGCTAGTAAAGTGTGTTTGTGCGTGGAAATTCCAAGGGCATTATTTACTTCTTTTTGCTACATCAAGGTGAAATATTTTGGTGCTAAGTTTCCTTTTTTGCACATTTTCATTAAAGCCATAAACATCACAGCATTTTGTTTTCTTGCATCCAGTTGTCAGTCACTGGCAGCATTTTAATAGAAAGACAATTGATCAAACTATGCCATCATTATAACGTAATCTCCAAATGAAATTTAATGATCAAGCAAAGAATGTGTACTTTGGATCCGGAAAAGTTTTAGTAAGTCACATCAAAAAATGTCAATTTCACAAAACCTTTGACTGTGTGAACTTATCTTCATCATTTCAAACATAAAACAAAAACTGTTAGCAAACTGCTTATCCACTAAAAAGCCTGTGTAAGAGAATGTGTAAAATAAGTGGGCCTGAAGTTTCGATCCTAGCAAGATCTTCTTCAGAGGCTAAAATGAAGAAGATCCTGCTAGGATCGAAACGTCAGGCCCATTTACGTTTACACACTTCATTATTTCAAAGGCATTGTTCTAGGGCTCTTGCAATTGACCTTACTGGAAGGTTCCTTTCGAAGGACTTTACAAACTTTTTATGTTTAATGTAATATGTTTACCCACAAAAGCTCACTCTGCAATTACGTCACCTCTTTACCAACCCAGTGGCCAAATAAATGAAAAGTTTGTATTAAAGCAAGCTGTACTCAGTATTGATGTTAGTACTATCAATGAAAACAGCTGTTTAATAATATTTCACAATTAAGCTTGAAATTATCGACTGTCAGTCATCAACACAAAATGCTGTGAAAACGGCAGCATATCTTTAACTTTGATGGTGTTTGCTGAATTTGTATTCTGTAACCACTTTTGTAGACCTGTATTTTGGTATTGAAATGCAACCTGCAGTTATGAGAGTGCTTACTATGAGTATCTTCACATATTTCAGTTATATTTTACCATGGTTAATACCCATTGAGTAATATATAAAACTTGACAGCCTACAGCAGACTGAGGCATGATGTTACTGATATACAAAGGTTTAAAATGTAAATACCTGTTTACAGAAACGAGTCAACAGTGTAGAGGCTGTCATGATTTAATGTACAGACAATTTGTAATGACAAGAAGAGAGATACGTGCATATCTATGAGAATGTTTTGGCAAGGTGCCCAAGTCGAGGAGGGACGAAACCAACTCCAAAAGTGGAAGCAACATCCACATCCGACTGAGATGGTCGTATTTGTTTACAGTATAGTAGGCATCTGTAATAGATGGTTTGGTTAATTTGACACGTAACAATCAATACCAGCTCTTCTATTAAAGTAAATGTAAGACGTAACATTCTGGGTTGGTTTCATCTTGGTAGCTTTAATGGAACACTAACATTGTAACACTGTAACATTGTAACACTGATTGGTTTCGTCTTGGTAGCTCTAATGGAACACTGTAACATTGTAACACTGAATGGTTTCGTCTTGGTAAATCTTTTGGAACACTGTAACATTGTAACACTGATTGGTTTCGTCTTGGTTGCTCAAATGGAACACTGTAACATTGTAACACTGATTGGTTTCGTCTTGGTAAATCTTTTGGAACACTGTAACATTGTTAACACTGGTTGGTTTCATCTTGGTAGCTCTAATGGAACACAAGCAAAATATGTGCTATTGTATGGTGTTATGTTGCATACATATATGGAAACCTTTTTACTTTGAACTGCAATGTGTTAGTACTGCTTTTATACCAGTATGCCATTAGCTTGAGACATTTCTTCTCTGTGCATGGTTTGTTTGAAACTTAAAGCTTTCCCTTCGACTCAAATTGTTACAAAAGTCGTAAAAAAGGAACATATTTGGAAGAATATTTGTTATGATCATATTTATATCCAAAAATATATATTTTTTTCTTTATTATTCCCAATATCTAGGTATTCCCCTGACACGTTTCCATTTGGCACTGTTAATTGTACCCTTTTCATACTCTCAATGTTTCACATATTGTTTAAGTATTTGACACATGTTGCAATATGAGTTACTGTAATATGCCTCATATTTAGGCCTTCGGCTCAAATTTACTTTGACCATAATGCCTAATTACGACAGTTTACTTTGTCAAACTTTTGTCCCCCAAATTACCCACTTTGTGTTAATTTTGGGATATAATGTTATTTGGCAAAACTTAATATAAATATAGACAGTCTGACACTTTTGCAGCAGATTTTGTGAATCGTTATTATCGTCATTTTTTTTTAAGGGAATTTAAAAGTTGATGTCAAACTGCTATTTATGTGTTTTTCCTGCCGCACATTGTTTTTCTTACAGAGGCACCAGTATTATGTTTGTTTATATTTGTCAGCAAATATTTCATTCATCACAGCAGTGACTAAACTTTGATAACTTCTTTAGTGTGTCAGATATTGTAACTGAGGTCAGCAATGGTCAAAAACTTAAAATCTTTTGTTTAAACTTTGAATTTGATGTTCATAAATCCAAATGGCATAGAATCATTAGAACCTGTCGGCACCTCTGGTTCTTTTCAAACTTTCTTTTTCACGAGTGACAAGTATTTTGTAAAAAAAACAGAATATTCTACTACTAAGTTAAATATTTAAGAGAGAACATGTTAAAACTAGGCATGTTTTATAATATATGCAATAATGAACTACACAGAGGGTCATCAATTTGTATCTTTATGGGTGTTGAATATTTGCGGATTGTTTTTGGGGTCACCAGGGGTTAAATTGTGATAACAATGTATACACAATATCTCAAGAAGGGAAGCTTAGGCAGACCTCATATTTGGTGTGTAGAAGTACCACATTGCGTTCCAGATGCTTATTGTTTTTGGTGGAGGTCAAAAGTCATTTGGGGTCATCAGAGGTTAAATTGTGAAAACCTTGCAAACAAGATATCTCAATATTGGAATCTTCGGCAGATCTCATACTTTGTATGAAGGTGTATAACATTGAGTAAAAGAAGCCTATTGATTTTGGTGGAGGTCCAAGGTCTTTTGGGGACAACAGGTCAAATCGTAAATGCCTTGTAAACATGATATTGCAAGAACCTTGGACGCATCCCATATTTGGTTTGTAGATGTACCATTCAAATTTAAGGAGCCTACTATTGCTTTTGGTGGAGGTCAAAGGTCATTTGAAGTCAACAAATGCCAAACATTTATTTCACTCCCCTCTTACCTGTCTCTCTACACTAACACACCTTTATAAACATAGTATTGCAAAGGAAGCTTGGACAGATCGCATATTTGGTATGTAATTGTACCACATTGAGTACAAGAAGCCTGATGTGTGGGTGGAGGTCAAGGGTTGTTTGAGTTCACCAGGGGTCAAATTGTGAAAACCATGTTTTACACAATATTTGAAATAGGACAGATTTCATATTCAGTATGTTGATGTATCTTTCGCATTAGTACAAGAAGCCTGTTGTTGAGTTCAATTGTCATTTCAGACAGCCTGTGTCATTGTGAATTTATTGTTTGTCACATCACACTGCTTTCCACTGTATTACTAAGATCAAGTACGTTGTACACCCTCACTATACATTACGTCAAAATTCATGAAGAAAACTGCTCGTTATATTATGGTTACATAAACCACAATGCATTTTTGGTACCAGTGGATACGTTACTAATGTATAGGCCATCCAGTGATTGCCTGTACTAAAATCTATGATATGCAATGGTGAGATGAGGTTGTAAACACATCACCCGATTTGCCAGCACTCTTATAACATTGTTGATAAAAAATACACTAGAAAAACAGCATTAAACAGATGGGAATCGCACTTTGTTATAAAAATGAAAAAAATTTGGTGCATGTGTAAAATGACCTCAGGAGGGTTTGTTGACGGAGATTGTATATTCACTTATACAATATATTTATATTAAATATATTAAAACTCCACTCGCTGTGGTTTTTTCTTGTTTCAATTTTTTTTATTGGTTGGATCATATGTTAAAAGCTTCAAGTAGTCAACATACACGTTGTTCGTGATTGTATCTGTGCAAAGGTTCGTTGTAGCGACATAAATACACGGGTGTGCACACATGCATGTACAGAGGCATTGTGAGCCAGGTCGGGGCTCCAGGGACAATTAGCTCACCTGCCGGCCCACCTTTATAGTATCCTTGACAATGTCCTATCTGGTCTAATAAGAAAACCTTCCTTGGTAGTAATCAGCACCAGGTTAACATGGTCTATTGGATTGACATACATAGGTGTGGATCCAGAGGGGAGGGGAGGGAGGGAGGGAGGGGGGGTATCACTATTGTTCTTCATTTCAACTCATATAGATGTTGACAAGATCTAACAAGAGTGAGAAAGAGAGCACAAGGAAATCAAAATGAAAAGTCTTGCTACTTTATTCAATTAATTAAAAAAAAATTACATATAGAATGATAAAGTGATACATCAAGGTGAAGACATCAAGGTGACAGACATCAAGGTAGCTAACATGAAACATGGTTTTATTTTTACATGATAAAATCTATAAGGAAAAGGGGGGGGGGGGAATGAGAACAACAAGGTGTTATTTATATATGCTTGAGCTTGGTAGTGAATATTCATAAATGTTCTCAGGCACATTACTCTGGACGACATGAATACTACAAAGTGATTATATTAACTATGAAAAAGTCACAAAAGAATCGCAATAAATACTTATGAATGAATCCAATTCTCAACTAGTATCAAAATGAGTAGCAATCGCAACCATCGCCTACTGTAAGGAACAGACTTGTATTTGGCTTAAATATGATCTTTTATTCCTAAGACTGGTGACTTGAGAGCAAGTCTACATAATATCACTCTAGTGCCATTCTTGTTCTATATGGTTTAGCTATATCTGCAAACACAGGATCAGTTCTGAAAAACTTACAGTACTGAAGTTCAAAATGTTACCAAATATTGAAATTGTTTTCATTGTGTACACTGTTTAATTTCTTGGTGAAAAAGTATACAGAAAAAACTGAGGTGCTTCGACTGAACCTGACACATTGACAAAAGCAAAACAAGTTTTACATTACATTGATGTGAAGCTATAAGGCAAGGTCACACATTACATTGTAATAATGTGAAGGCTAAAACCTTACATTAATTTTTGCAATAATGTCAAGCTAAAAAGCCAGACATTACATGACATTGTAGTAATGTGAAGCTATAAAACCAGTTCACACATTACATTGC
>KN883389.1:0-12569 GCA_000934455.1 Apostichopus parvimensis | reverse complement strand
CTGTTGAATATTTATAACAGGAAACAAAGCACAATTAACTTTGAAGCTTTTAACACATCCATGGGCTTTATTAACTTAATTTTGAGAAAATGTTAAAAAAAAAAGGGATGGTTAATTAATAGCTGTTTGTATTAACATCATTCCATTTCCTTAAAAATAACCCTGCTTACTAGTTTTAATTCAACACCGTCACATTTTGTTATAACCATGTTATAAGACTGTTGTGTATCAAAATGAAGTGTAGCATAAGATGTGAGTTTAAAATGATTTCCTGGTGGCTGAAGTTTATCAAAGTGAAAATTTCCTGCATCTTTAGATGGAAACTACATGAAAGCAGTTTGTATTGCAAGGATAATGAAATTTGTTGATAAGGCATCTGGCAACAGCAGAAAGGATGATGTCATCATTGCAAACAG
Organism: Apostichopus parvimensis; assembly: GCA_000934455.1. Lineage (NCBI taxonomy): Eukaryota > Metazoa > Echinodermata > Holothuroidea > Aspidochirotida > Stichopodidae > Apostichopus > Apostichopus parvimensis. Next base: position 12,153 of record KN883389.1, on the reverse strand, counting down.
CTAAAAAGAAATCTTTTCTTTTCTTTATCTTGCAATCATTTGTCGATACAGGATAAGCATATTTCTGCAGAAAGTTGCAATTTGATGAAATTCTAACTACAGAGAACATTGCCTACTTATCATCAAACAATCATATGTATCTACATTATTTCAAGGATAAATGAACAAGAAAGATTTGTATCAAGAGTCATGAATCATGTACATGCAAACATTGAATTTTCTTAAAAACAAAAATGTATTAAACAAACTGAGGCACCTAGTACTGGAACATATAAAGTGACACACAGGCCTTCCAGATGGTTAGTTTTAAACTTACCTTCCAAGACCTTTGATACCACTTGATCCTCTGGCCAAACATTGTAATCGTAACTTTTCAACTGGGTCTTTTGTGGTATGAATTGTTCTCTCTGCTTTTTCTTTCATTTCTCTATCATGTCTGGCAGTGCCCGCCATTTTTCAAGTTCTGGAACAGTGTAAGAATTTCATTAAATTCAGGGAATGAAAAAAAAAAAGAAGGAAGCTATACTTATAGTTTACAACTATGAAAACTGTTAAAATGCATGGCTTTATTATAAATCATGGTAAATTACGTTGAAACTCCACTCCAACATTTTTTACCTTTAGTTAAGCTATGATATCTGGACTAGCCTTTCAAGGGAAATTTTTGAATGTTTGTCTAATGACTAAATTTCTATGCGGACAACCAAAATCAGCTTTGGTTGTCTGGCAGACGACTAGTTGTTTAGCCATCCCTTCGGACATACTGAAATGAAACAAAATCAGTGTGGCCTAAAATCCACACAAAGTTAGCGCTAGCACTAGTAAGTGGTAGTACCAGCCCTTAAATAAGGCCGGGGCTGTGTCATTCTGTTATCGGTACATTCCGCCATAGAAAATGTGCTCTTTCCGCCATTGAAAAAGTGCCATTCTGACATGTAACTCCGATGGCTGTAAAGCACTTTTGTATGGCGGAAAAAGCACTTTATTTTGGGTGCACTGTAGGCCTATATGCACTGTATATTGCTTTGCTTCACACTACCTAGGCCCCCAAAATCGGTCATTTAAATCAACTATCAAAATCACTCTTTTTAAAAAACAATCAACCTAAATCAATTTGATTTATTCAACCAACTATATTATATATTTGAAGACAGTGTATCAACTTTTACGAACTTACAATTAAAACTATTCTATCAACATGTACATTAAAGACTGTGTATCTATTCCCCAATCTTGTCTTAACTACAATTCAGTCTATCCAGCGAACCGTCACATTTGAAGACGGTGTACCTATCCTTCCACACAAATCCAAAAAGTTTCACCGATACATTGTGTCAAATCCATTCCTAAAATGTACCATTCAGCCATAGGTTTCGAGCCTTTCCGCCATGGCAAAAAGGATCGAAACCTATGGCGGAATGGTATGGCAGTATTTACCTATGGCAGAATGGCACTGGAACCATTACTAGTATTAGGCCTAGTCGTTGCAGTGTCTGCTAGGCAAGACTAAAAACTAAAGTCCTCAGTAGGGTTGGGCGATATTTGCTTTCTAACGTCACGATAAATAGTTCAAAAGTTATCGCGATATTTCGATAATTTTTCCTTTTTCCTTTTTAGTGTGTTCGCGAACACACTAAGAACAACTGCCGATCTCCCACCGGTGTTTTCGCGCAGCGAACACACCGAGCACGTGTTGCGTGCAAGCATATTGGCGTGGGGTCCAGGGGCCTGCCTTAGGGCCCCGGTGGGGTCAAGTGGTGGAACCCCTCGTGGGGACCAGGGGGCGAAGGCCCCCAGAAAATTTTAGTATTTTTGCGTGTCCTGGCGATAAAAAAATCGCAGTTGAGGATTCAAAATACTGACAACTTTTTGAATTTAAATTGTCACGAAACTGATGAAAATTTAAAATGACAAGTTAGAGTAGCTATATTATGTGATAAAATGAAAAGAGATTTAATCTGTCTTGCAATCTTTAAAAAGTTTAACTTACAAAACTGTCGATATTATGAAACAAACTACGTTCGGCAAAGCCCCGTTTCTAGACTGCCTAACAATGAACAGCGTGCACTATACGTACAGTACATCAGTTTACAACTGCAGTGTTTAACCCTACTTAAATATCACGGTAGGCTACTTGTGCTGCAAATTTTCCCAGGTACCTTGCCAAACAACCCTCCTGTCTAACACCTGTTTGTTAACATTTTTGGCACGTTTCCAAAAAAACTTTTCATGGAGTAAACTATTTTGGCTCCACTCTGGAATTAATTAGGTCAGTCAGTAAAGGATCGGTAAAGTTATGCGAAATATTATCTAAGACGTTCAAGAAAAGTAGGTAAATATCCCCGTAACATTAAGTTAAGTACAACACACCTCAAGCCAACTGACTCCTCCGCATGAACAAAACAATCTATTCCCCATGATACACAAGGCACAGTCTATACCATACAGACATAGCACGATATCAAGGCCCCAATAGCTACAGTATGGCCATCTTTATGAAAGTAAACCTTGTAATCCCATGTTTTAGGCCACTTGGCATGATTAACTAATGCTAAATATTGTTTCCATGTCCTTGTGGAGAACGTCAACTTTGCAAAATACAATTAGTTGTGTTTTTGTTGTTACGTGAGATCCGTAACCGACGAAGTGGTTAGGCTATTTACTATACACTTAACTATGGTAGGATATTAATTTTTCCTTTTTTTGGGAAATTCTAGAAAATACTCTCCCCCCCCCCCTGCTTAACACCAGATGTGGTCTTATGGTTTATTCATAAATGGGTGTACTAGAGCTTTGTTTACATGACATTAGTTGCATTTAGCACGATATGTCAGTTTTGCGTGAATTTTTCGAAAGTATTTTGCTCGATCTTTTGTAAAATTTGAAAGGTGTACCAACTTACTTTTCGTACACAATTGGTAATTTCTCTACTGATTTTCAGAGTTTTGTTCTCTATACAGTGAATGTTGTAAAGGACGGGTTTTTACGAAGTTCAAAAGTCAGTAAATGAAGTTGATAAACTTGATTTCTTTTCAACTTTCTTAACAATGGAATGCTAGAATAACATTTACACATAAAACGGAGAAAGGATAATCACATTTATTTCAAATTTCTTTCACAAGAAATTATCGTCATTTGTTCAATCCTCAAAAAATATTGTCTTGAAAAAAAATTATCGCGATAATAATAATTTTCGATATATCGCCCAACCCTAGTCCTCAGTTGTCAAATATCTTAACTTAAACTACCACATTCCGCATTCTTTATTTTGTTTAAGTGTTCGAAACATGCCTACACGTAAGAAAGTCAGAAGCATTTAGTATTATACTAACTTTTGCTATTTTCGCAGTAGCGTAAACAGACAGCCTAACGTGCATACAGCGACTAGGCTCACTTAATTTTATGCTAGCGTTACTGCCAGTGTAGGCAAAGGCTAGGCCTAGCCTACCCTAAAAAATTACCAAATTTATATTTGTTGGAGTTGCAGTGTTTCTTCTCTATACGGCTTGAAGACGTGAAACAGTTTGTCCAATGAAATCTTAAACTAAGTTGTTAGGTTCTAAAGTGCCCCAGCTGTATAATTTAAGAACTCGAACAATGCAGAAAGTTCGCGGTCTTATTTGTGAAACGATACTACTGGTAGTGGTACTCTATAGCCTACAGTAGAAGTTATTTGCTGAACAGGTGGGTAAAGTATTATTCAGGCACGCAGTGACGTCACATTGTTTTGAAGCTATGGAAATAAGGATGTAAGCCTACCGGAAGGGAATTTCCCTCAGAATTGTACTACATACACAAGATAGCTTACCTTTGTCAAATCTTTTCGTTTCAGACAATATTATTCTTATCATCAAATTCACTTCGTAGTATGTCCTGCCATTTGGGACCAAATCGTTTTATAAAAATTAAGGATTATTACTGTTGTGGCCAGAACCATTTAAATAAGTTCTCAGACTCTCAACAAGAATGATGGAAAGACCCTCAGGAACAATTGATGATTGTAAGCAATTAAATTAAATTGGCCAAATTAAAAAAGAAAAAACTGATGTAGGTATATGGGTTGAACCTATATGGGTGTGCTAGAGGCAAATTATAAAGGATTGTAAGTCTGCGATGGTGAAATGGTGCATTGTGAGGCATATTTAGGACAATACTTAGCTCTATAAGCAAGCTTGTGCTAATACTCTTGATGTTTGTGTGGTTCAAAAGGTGGTGTAAAGCCATTTTCGAATTTTAAAATTCCCTTTATCCCCCGTCCCTAGACATTTCTGTGTGCTGTCACTGCACTCAACCACAGCAATAGAAGTAAAAGCTGCATAACTAAGCCATTAGAAAACATGACTTGCATTCTATTTTAAAATCCTGTTCTAGCCACACTTAAAGGCATTGAAGACTCACCCCAAACCGCACTCTGAAAAAGTTAACTTTCCATTGCTTGCAAGTGAAGTTTTCTGCTTGTCGCTACAAAATGCAGACAGTTATGAAACGTGATACCTTGTTATCTTTTATCTAGACCTGAGATGTCCACACTGCTATGTACACTGTGTTGTGGGTATTGACCGTAGCTGTATGTATTGACTGTACACTAGTGTCTAACTACAGACGGTAGCAAGCTGTGTGTGTATTTTCTGGGATCAATGGTGGTGTCTAACACTTCTGTTACAACTCATTCGAAACTAGGTCAGACTACCGGCATGAGACGTTTCTTTGTGCACGAGTCTTCACACCCTTTAGTTGAATGAGATGGGTGCCAAGAAAATAATAAAAAATCATTGACCATTTAATGGTCTAACCAAACGAGAGAAAAAAAAACCCATTATTTTTCACTTCTTTCTTTTCTTTTATTGACATAATTCTGCCATGAAACATTTTCTTTTAACCATGTTATATTGAAAGTACAGCTACTGTACATACTTGCAATTTCCAGACTTTGGAAATGGAAGGTAAATTACTAAAAATAATTCCTTCAGCTCATAGTGAGGGGTTGGGGGGGTGGGAGGCAGATACTGACATAATGGAGGGCAGGGATGGCCAAAAACCTCTACTTATGGCCACAAGGACATCATATGTGGCCGATTAAGACATAACAAAGGTTGAGACATAACAAAGAGATCGTTAAAGAATGCTTCTTCAGTAAGGGAATACATAATGTACTTATAACATAACGTAACAGTAATAGAGCATTAAATGCTCCGTAAGGAATAACATTTCACATCTCCATGGCAGATAAGTGATTAAGAACTACCATAATTGGTATTATTTATGCTTTGAACAATCAAGCATACAACAAAATGTTTTACAAAACATATTTCAATATAACTGTAATGTTTCATTATGAAACTAGATCCGACAAAATGACCCACGGTCATCCCAATCGTGATAAACACATATATCAGTAAGTTCTTTCTGTTCCTCACAATAGAATATGAACACAAAACATTGATGGAACTTTTCTTTTGTTTGCTTTTGTAAATTAATTCAACTACTTTTGTAAAATGTTACTCTTCCTAAGACACGCAAACTCAGCTCTCTTTGTAGCTCAAAGATAAAACAGAAGTAACTATCGTTTTTCACTCTTGGTGTATGTGAACCATTCTTTCTGCATGAAGAAGAACTATTCTCCATGGAGCATTTCAAATATCCTCTTCCAGACAACAAAGTAATTAGAGTTTCTGGACTCTTCTTTGTTTGCCTCCATCCTCTCACTCATGTGAATTCATCTGCCGTCCGTTCTGCGTGAGGTTGCAAACCTCTTTCTAAGAGTTTCTTATACTGTTTTTTCTGTTCGTCTTGTTTCTTCTGCTGTTCCAGTCGTTGGGCTTGCAGGATATTTTCCACCGATACTTCCTCTAAGGGTAAGTTCCCTTCGTTCTTTAAATCCTTGAAAAGAAAACAAAAAAGAGAGATTCAAAAAATTGTGATAGTTCCCTTCATTCCTTAAAGTCTTTGAAAGGAAAAGAAAAAGTGGGAGATGCAAAACAAGTGTGTTAGACTAGTGCTCTTAATGATTGTGTAATTCCCTGTCACCTCATTTAGTCTTTGGCCTATAAGTAATTACCAGGTTTATATTAGTTTGCCTCACAGCTGGCTTATTCCAATTACTAAACCAAGATACTGATTGTTATGTTCAGGTAGTCCCAATGATGTTGAAGCACAAAAGCAGCATCAAGGTTATACAAGGAATTGTCCATTTAGAAATGGCACCACTGGCAACTTTGAAAAATGTTCATGACTCTTCAGGCTGATGAGAATGTATGTAATAACCACCACCAGGAGGCATTGTTTTGGAGTCAAGTTTGGAGTCATTCTGTGCTTACTCCTACTACTACCCGAATCCAGTCTAACAATGCCAAGGTGAGAAAGTATGAAACACATTGAAGCAATCCTCAAGACTATTAGAATTTTCCAATATCCAATAATCAATGTTCCTTCATTCTTCATTGATCAAATTTTTACAAATAGTTATTATTATCAATTGTTATCAGCCAGACACAGTTATAATAGGTAAGATTTACACACAGTCCTTTTTTCAGTTTACACAATTTTTCTAAAGAGGTCATTGAACAAGCAAGTGGAGGGTGGCCGTGGGATATTCCCATGTTAATGTTAACAGGCATTTTGCATTTTGAAGCTTCCGCAATCTATTTGTACCGTACCCGACCATTAGAAGAGAGATAAGAGAACAGGGAAAGATTACATAATTAATACTGGTGTTTACCACCAACTGGTTTGTGAGAGTGTTGTGGTCAAGTGGTGGTTAAGGCAGTGGACATGTGATCTAAGGTTTGCAGGTTCGAGTCCTGACCAGATCATTACTTTGTGTCCTTGGGCAAGGCATTTTACCTCCTTTGCCTATCTTCACCCAGGTGTATCAATGGGGACTTGCAAGGTAATGCAGATTTGTGGCTGCACCCTATGGTTACTTCCCCCAGGGGACACAAAAATGTGGGGTGCAATGTAGTGCCCCAGGAGGGATTGTTTGAATTGTGCACACTTTGGTGTGTGGATGTGACCAGTTACCAACGACCATGGGTTAAGTTGTTAAGTTGTTTGAGGGGGCCTTATACTTTAAACCTAACTTAAACTTAACTATAAACCTTCAACTTTCACTTTATATAGGGATTGTCTGCAAATCAGGGATGGACAGCTCAGTTGGTAGGGCATAGGACTTGTAATCCTTAGCTACCTGGGTTGAAAACGGTTTCAGTCAGTTATTTTTCTGCTCTTTCAAATCTATTTCTAGTTCCCCAGTCAGTTTCCTTCTTCTGTATATATTTATTTTGAGATATATTCCTACACCATCACCACTACTAAAAAAAGAGACCAACAAAATTTAAATGACTTACGATTTCTCCCAATAACTCGACATTTTCACCACGCACCACAAAGATGCCTCTTGGAATGTCACCGTATTGCTTGCCAACGTAAATCCTCTCTATAGTCCTATGGAGGACTAGATTTGCTGTAAGAACAAGGGAGATATTCTGGCTATCAGAATCAACCTCTGTACCACTGCTTGCTGAGCTGATATCAGGTCACGTTAACATTATTTTGAATTAATGGTTTATTTCTTGCTGTAAAGCACAACATTGAAAATTAGCAAGAATAAGTCGCTTCATTCCAGTCTTCTTTGCTCGAGTTTCAATTCAATTAAAAACAAGAAAAAACTTCTCAACATTTGGGTAAAATTATGTCAAAACTGATATATGTAATTATTACCAGCATATTGGATGGGGGTGGGGTGGGAGGGGGGAAATGTGGGTAAGGCCAGAAGGGTAAGATCCTCTGATTGAAATTTTGTCCCATCTGGCTCCACAACCTTACAGTAGATGGGCAAATACCCCAAAAAATAGAACGCCCGCAACTTTAGAGAGAGAGACAAGTATGTAGATAATCGATCAGTTTTTCTAACTTACCAAATTGGTCTACAGATCTGAGAAAACCAATTAGTGTGCGTCCATCTCTGAGGACGACCAGTATCTTTTCTGAGGGAAAATAAAATCATATTTTATGTCAACTTGACTTTAAAAAAAAAGCAATGTTCTTGCAACAAGACATCTGAAAGAACATATCCAATTTCTGTTAAACATAATAATGGAAATATAAACATTACAGGTTTTTTTTTAAGTTTACAAACTGCTTTGGCAATGTTGCACCCTGTATAATTGCATGCTACAGTAGTCTTTATATATTGTAACTAATAACAGTCAGTGTGATAGCAGGCTGGCTGCATCACTGCTAACTTGTTCGAGAGAAGATCACAATGCCTGCTGGTAAAAATAATCATGTTGACTAAACTAGGATATATTCATAGGTCTTCTAATGAGAAACCTGTGAAGTGGGATATTTACAGAGATTTGAATGAGAGTAATATCACAGCATATTTGTTACTGTATCAATAACAATGGCATGGTGGTGCTACCGGGTAACAGTTAGAAACTGAACACTGCCAACTACCTCAACATTGACATGGCAACCATGTTAATGTTGTACCACAAAACCATTGCATCATGCTACAACAGTTATGTTATCAAATGGACTGTGTAAACGAAGTAAGAAAACCTGACCATGGAGAGGATCGTTTGTAGATCGTTTAACATATTTACATCTATAGTGATTTAATATTTCGATAGATTTCACATCAATACCACAGTTATCAAGGTTTTGTTTGTTTTGTTTAAAAATACATGTGTACCCTTTTGGGATTCCTAAATCCTTTCCTAAACCCCCTCCCCCCCCCTCCCAAAATAAAATAATAATAAAAACAATAAAAACAAAGGGGAAAGGTGCTAAGTGAAGAATCAAAATGTTTGGAGAAACATGTATCAATTCAATTGGGAGAAATAATTCATGAAACTAACTCAAAATACAACATTGATATTGTATTGAACACTGTAGTAATTTAAACCATATTTATCAAGGCTCTGGAGATTAAAAATGTGTTCCAAAAAGAAATTGCAATGTGAATTAGGAACACAGCAGCTACATGTCTAACATTGTAGCTACAATGGTTTACACAGTGTGTGACGTTAGGAATTATCAAAGCTACTGTAGGCCTTAGTCTGACTCTTAAAAAATAGTTGGAACCTCAACATTCTGTGTTTCGGCTACTTAAACTCTATGCTATGTGCACCGGAATATCTGTGCATTAAGCCCTTTCTTGTAGCAATGCAGCAAGAGGAAGAGCTTGAACGAAATCAGACATTGTTACTTGAAATGAGTGGTACAAGTCATCACATAAATTATGGCGTCCAGTTACTATTTGTACTAGTAGCCTAAAGCCTAACCGGAGTAGCTGCAGAATACCCTGCTGGATCCAAGATTGTGGTTTTGACGGAGACGAACAACGTCCAACGCAGTCTTATATTGTGCTTGAGTAGATGGCGCTATTATAGTATTGTTAAGATTATTGGACTTTGATATTTTTTCCCTTTTTTCGAATGTAAAATGCATATACTTGTAAAACGGGCGATATCCAATTACGGGGTACGTGGTCCGTTTTGGTTTCTGTTGCCGACAAACCAACATGCTACGCAGTCATTCTGTAAAGGAAAGTAAAGCCTGAAAATGTGGGGTGACATCCAGCGGGAACATGGGGATCTGGGGCTACATCCAACGGGCTACTGGGTCTAACCTTGTTTTTAAGTAAACCCAACGGGCTACGAAGTCAGAAGTGGTGGAATGGAGGTTGAAGTATTTATTGGCGACGAACCAAAGGGCTACGAAGTCAGAAGTTCCCTAACCCCTAACCCTGACCCATAACCCTATCCCCTAACCCTTACCCCTAACCTTGTTTTTAAGTAAACCAACTGGTGGAATGGAGGTTGAAGTATTTATTGGCGACGAACCAACGGGCTACGAAGTCAGAAGTTCCCTAACCCTATCCCTAACCTTGTTTTTAAGTAAACCCAACGGGCTACAAAGTCAGAAGTTGTGGAATGGGGGTTGAACAATTTAGTGGCTACGAGCCAACGGGCTACGAAGTTATTCTTTCATCCACTTTTACCTCGTAGCCCGCAGCACCTATTTTGGTTAAGTTTCAATAACGCGGGGTATTCGACAGCTATGCCGCCTAACCAAAGCCCTAATCAAAATAAAATAAAACTGTTAGCAAACTGCTTATCCACTAGAGAGCCTGTGTAGGAGAATGTGTTAAAGTAAGAAGGCCGACATTTCGATCCTAGCAGGATCTTCTTCTTGAAGAAGATCCTGCTAGGATCGAAAGGTCGGCCAACTTACTTTTACACATTCTCCTAGAGTCCTAACCAAAGCCCTATCATAATTCACATGTGATTGTGATGACACCATTAAAAGATGAGTGAGTCCATTTTGGGTTCTATCAACATTCACCATACGTAATATTGGGCCTTCAGACAAGGTAAGTTATAATTAGGCTTAAATCCTTAGGCGTCATTTAAATTTAAGGCCTAAGTTAGCATGGCCTAACAATACAATAGTAATAGTTAGGCTAAGTTAGATATAGCATACTACTACTACAGAAATATTAACTGTTAGGCCCTAGGGCCAGTTCTTAGGTAGTTAAGAGACTGAAATCTTAAAAGATGTCTAAATCGTAACTGTCTATTTCCTCCAGAAGACTTGCAGTTCCAGGCATATAATCTTGCCCTTCCATTTCTTCCCTTGAATTTGATACCGAATCTTTTGCAGTAGCGACGGGTGATATTACTGAGGCAAATCCCTACCACTGCACTGCACGGCTAAGCTCTGAATGTCCAACTCGGCACATACCAACTTGGTACGTACCGAGTTGGTATATACCAACTCGGTACAGTACCGAGTTGGTCATGACCAACTCGGTACAGTTTAGAAATGCCAACTCGGTACTGTACCGAGTTGGTCATATACCAACTCGGTACAGTTTGAAGAGAAATTTGGGAAGAAATTAACAAATTTGAAGTGAAATTCGGTAAATTTGGCGGCAGAAAGTTCAAAGATTTGAGAAAAATTAGCACAATTTGAGAAGAAATTAGCACAATTTGTAAAGAAATAGCTGAATTTGAATAGTTTTTGTTTGTCAAATTTCGGACCGACAGATTTTTACAAATGTGAAGAAAAGGTTGGGAAATTTAAGAATAAATTAAATATTGAGAAAATTTGAAGAAAAAGTCGGTAAATTTGATGATAAAGACGGAAATTTTGAGAAAAATAGTAAAGTTTGAAGAAAATTTGGGAAGAAGTTAGTAAAATTTGAAGGGTTTTTGTTCGTCAAATTTAGGACCGACAGATTTTTACGTTCGGGACCGATATTTCGAAAATTATTAATTAACTTCTTAGTTTTGTGTTATTCATTTTTATTTCTTACAGTCTTAGTTAGATTGTCGTAACGCACAACACTTTTGCAAATTATACATAATGTAAATACACAAGAGTCAATGATGATCGTTTAAATCGTTTTCTTCTGTCATTCTTACTTTCCTTTATTTTTCAATTAATGAGCCATTTTAAGCATCTTCCCTGTTTTAAAACAAATATAATAAAAAAAATACTAGGCCTAGACCCTACTGAATGTTCCTTTCACATACCATTAAATCATGAAAGTCATCACGTTAAAAATCCGAATATTCAAAAATCCTGCATTATAAAGTCTTTATCACTGTAAACTGAAAATTATTGTCCCATCCTTTATTTTACATATCCATTATCAGAAGCCCGTTTTAAACTTCGCCCTTAAACTTTTAAACTCATAGAAATTCCAACGTAGTATTTTTGAACAATTTAAAAAAAGTATTTTTTAACAAATTCAAACCGTAAATTCCGTTCCCAAATTTCAACATAGTTTTTTATAACAATTTAAGACCCATAAGAAATACAAACTCTGGTCATATAAAACGATTAAAAAAAAAGTGTACCGAGTTGGTCATGACCAACTCGGTACAGCTTTTACCTACCAACTCGGTACTGTACCGAGTTGGTATACTACCAGCTCGGTACAGTTCTGTGCCGAGTTGGTTTTGTACCGAGTTGGTATGTACCGAGTTGGTTTTGTACCGAGTTGACTGACTTTCAACTTATGCCTACGTCCGGATCGGGTTTTCCCGTACCGGTGTGAAGTTAGATACTTATTCCCCGTTCCTCGTTCGACATTCGCGAATGAGTAACTGCTACCTATTCAGTTACGTATTCGACAATGGT
>KN883388.1:172216-187523 GCA_000934455.1 Apostichopus parvimensis | reverse complement strand
TATGGGGGGTAAGAGGGATTGGCCTATGGGGAGGGGGGTGTCGGAGGGATTGGCCTACCAGAATATTGGTTGGTATCATTGCACTGCTGAGTCTGACTTGCAAGAGATGCTAGTTTTGTCCCAAGTTTGGTTAACACAAAGAATGTCAAAGTATGCATAATTCAAAGTCTTACACATTAAAGATCCACACCATTTATTGTGTGGGACAAAAGCAATCTGGATTGGACTAGAATGGTTAATAGCACTCTCTCATAAGGGTATATATAGCCAATTAGTTGCATTCAGATAAGTTTCTCGGTAAGCTAATAGGATATTCAATGATGTTAATGTTACATGACTTGACCAGACATGTGTGCAAACAATGCATAAAGGGATTGGCCTACCAGAATATTGGTTGGTATCATTGCACTGCTGGGTCTGACTTGCAATAGATGCTAGTTTTGTTCCAAGTTTGGTTAGCACAAAGAAAGTCAAAGTAGTAAATCGGTCACTCAGCTCAGCTCTCAATTTAAATTTCAGATCCTTAAAAAGAAACGATTCCTTGTCTGTGAAGAACATATTGTGTGATCGTATGAACTTGCAGCAAAATTAGGTTTTAAATACACTTAAAGAGTATCATACTTTGTTCTTCGCGGTTGACTGTTTGAATGATGATCTTGTAGTAAGGTTAGATCAAGTAGTGTTTAAGAGACTGTGGAACTTAATATTTAAATTGCAATGCTATCATCCACCATGACTCTCTAGATCAGAGAAAGAATTTTATAATCCAGTAATGTTTTTCTTTCTCTGTAGATTGGTCTTTGTTTCCTGTCCTTCTCTGGATGAAATTAACGAGATGCCGAAATATTCGACGAGGAATAAAACAGACTTTCAAAGGTCAAAGATTAAAAGAACTTGCAGAAAAGATGACTTCAACAAGTTAACAAAGGTTTTGTTGTGTGAGGAAAGATTTGATGATGCTGAAAAGTTTTCTTGAAGACATTTTTGGCCAAAAGATAGTAATTATTCAGGGAAACATGAAGATTCGGTGACATGGATAACGATCCAGCGGTCTTATTCCAAGGGGAAAATAGAGGGCAGCATGCAAATACAATTATTACTGTAAACCAAGTAGAGGAGCAGTTATACATGGTGGATTGTTCATTGAGAAAGGTGAGCCAGCCTTAACAGTAAACAAAGTGCCAAGGGAGAAGTTCAGAGAAAAATGCTGAAGAAGCCAAGCACATGCAGTAAACAACATGCTATATCAGGAGGATCCAATGGTCATATGGTAAAGAAACCAGCCTGGGCAGACGACAAGAAACCTTTGGGTGCTATTGGGAAGAAGAATGAATGAAGAAAGAATGCAACAATTTACTCTCTGAACCAAAATGTGAATGGACAATTTGTGTGTGCAGTCTCCACTGTTTTCAAAAATGAAGGCAGAAAGAATGAAACAGTTTACTCTCTCAACCAAAGTGTGAATGGACAAGCGTGCAGTTAATAAGGGGTTAATCAACGGTCTAGCGTGCGTTACTCACAGGATTAATGCACTCCGGGTGTTAATGCTATCGCTGGATGCACTCAGGCTCCGCCCTCGTGCATCGCTTGCATTATCCCCCGATCGTGCATTAATCATGTGAGTAACGCACGCTAGACCGTTGATTAACCCCGTTCATTCATACACTACCATTTGTGTGGGGGAAAAATCATAAAACAAAACATTTTTGGTTACATATAACCAAAGATTTATTAAAGTGATGCCCCGTAATTTTACTGTGCGTTACTCACAGGATTAACCACGGTCAGCTGACCTGAATGGAAAAATAGGATTTAGGAATCTTTACTAAGTATGAATGAACACTGTTTTCAATAATGAAGGCATGGAGAATCGACCAGCTACCACAATTTTCCCAGTAGAGTGTGAGGGAAAAAACATCAACTTTTGTGCAAAAGCTGCTGTACCAAGCTATCCTATCAAGTAAACACTTAACAGATAAATGAAATCTTTACCATTCATGAAGACAATGATCACAGACAAATTGTTTCAACAAGCTGAAATGTTTATTTTGGCAATATGTATTTTATAATCAGTTGCAACAAATAATCACATTATTCTTATATCTGTGTATTAAAATATTAAGAAATTACAAACAGTACTTCAAATTTCAACCTCGAGAACTACAATTGAACCCAATAATAAAATGAAAAATTATCCTACTTTAATAAATCTGTGTAATAGTTCATTTACAAAACCGATGTCATATCTTAAGTAACTAAATAAGATATTGTCTACTTAAACATTCCCATAGGCACGGATGTACTGAAGGATATTTGAGTACTGTGCGGATTTGTGCAGTAGTGTGATCCACGTCCTGGGAAAGGGGTCTCAGGGGTGGGGTACCCCTCCCCTTTGGAAAATTTATGCATATAAAAGTATGCTTAGATGGCAAATTGTGCTATCTTTTTTCCTATTCTGGCACTAACTTCTGTGCCAAGTATTAACCCATATTTTGGTAATGGTAAAATTAGTTAAATTAATCATCAGAAAAAGTACTGGGTGGAAATGTTTAAAATACTGTTTGTGCTGGGGGGCATTCAGAACTGCCATGGGCAGCCGCCCACCACCGCCCAGTGTGAGCACATCCCTGCATATCCATACGCACTGTACAAAATTGTCAAGGCTAATGAGGTCTTGAGTCTGTTTTACTTCAACAGGACAAAAATTGTTGCTAGTTAACATGACTTTGAAAATACATGATGGAACGTTTCCATTCTGATTAATTGCTTGTCTACTTTGCGCCATTTAATACTGCATTTTCATTTTGCCTGCAGGACAAACAGTAGTTCAATCAGGTTCCCCCACCCCACCACTGTCACTGACAGTATAAGTCAAGTCCTCAAAATGATGAGACCCAACGAATATTTGCATTTCAAATTATCAACTTTTTGTATTGATGTATAGAAGATGACTTTTGATAATCAGGGAAACTTTTGCAAATAAACATGACAGTGTACACCAAACTTATCTATTTCATTTTTCATTTTTGTCAAAACATTTTAAAAGGCATTATTCCAGTAAAGCGAAAGAGTAGTTCAAGATGCTTTGGTTTTCCCACAGCTATAGCTTTCTGTCTTCAGAAACATTTATGACAAATACAAAGTCAACAAAAGCCTCAATACTAGGAATGGGGAAAGTAAATAGTTCATCCCTAATGTAGGTAGTAAGAGGGGGTAGAAACAATTAGAGGTAGGATCTTATGCCACCACATCTCCGCCCCCCCCACCCACCCACCAATCTACCTCCTGATGATGTAAACATGTTTATCTACATTTGTCATCAGCTGTTTTTTTTCTACTGTAGATCTGTAGGAGGGGGTAGAAACAATTAGAGGTAGGATCTTATGCCACCACATCTCTGCCCCCCCCCCCACCCACCAATCTACCTCCTGATGATGTAAACATGTTTATCTACATTTGTCATCAGCTGTTCTATTTCTACTGTAGATCCTCCAATTTAACATTCACTTCCTTTGTACTATATATACATGACAAATTAGCTAACTTAGAAAGTCTGTGAAATTTTAAAAAAAACTACCAATAACAATACAAAAAGCTGAGCTACTGTACAAACTTATAAATTCATCGGAATTTTTACATATTGCAAAGTAGCGGTACTGACCAAACAATTGTGACACTGCCATACGAAGCATGGCTTCCAGAGATATACTGTATTCTTACCGGCTAAAGTTCATGTCATTTGCTCTTTTATGATTATACCAAACATTCCACATAGATCTTGTATGTTCACTTTAAAGGGATAATTTGACATTGATTTGCTTGATACAAAAATACTTTTCCACACCAGAATATCCTTTAAATCACAGATCGTAAACAGAACCACTGAAACCATGCGATAAAACTCGTGAAATTCATGGCAGTTTGCTTGAGTACACTGTTAACTACTATTTACATATTTCTATTTCCTTTTACATATCCTTCACATTATTGGTTCCATTTTGCTCTGGAAAGTTGATGCCATCAGTAAGGAGAGGTGAGGGAAAGAATGGCGCGATCCAAACTAAATACCAACGAGATCCAAACACAACCTTGAGGTTTTCTTTCCAACCTCTGCTGTACCCTCTGGCCGCATTATGTCGCCACTCGTAGGTGGTGATACCTTTAGCTACGAGACGTACATGAAAAATTAAGAGGAACAGAAACTGTAGAGAACCGAAGAGACAGATTCCACATTGCACGGTAGAAAAGAAAGACATGGTACTATGATAACCAAACAACCAGCCGACTGCTGGTATAAACATTGTGATGATCCCCTTCCAGTGCATGCCGCCCACCAGTTCCCATGCATAGTCGATGTTAAGGTAGTTACAATACATGGCACTGAAGAAGAGAAAGACCACCATCATGAGATAATAGCGCATGTTGTTGTGTCCCACGCAACGTCCTGTGAAGACACAGTGGTGGTCTCTGACCAATACGCAGGTGTTGCAGTCACCACAGTGGTGAGCCCTCGGTGGGGCGTTTAACATGCATACCGGGCAGTAACGCCATCCGGTCTTGAGAACGGAAGGCAGAATGTTTTTACCGGACGAGATTTCAGTTCCCATCAACATGATCATGTTTCCCACTGCATTGAACCACAGATAGAATCCAACCAGGAAATGCATCCAGAAAGACAACGTAAAAAGGCCGAATAAGGGCGGCATGATGACGAATACTTCAAAGATTGGTACGAGAGTGAGTTCCAAAACTGCCGCAAAGACAGCCAACCTGTCTGGTTTTGTTCTCGGTGAGATATTCTTCCATGAAAATGAGGCCATTTTGTGTGTTGCTGTGTTCTCTGCGTGTATATGATCCTAGATGAGGAGCGCAGATCAGCTTTGTTGTGTTTTCCAATAAAAATGAACCTGGTGAAAGGAAAATGAAATTTAATCAACACAAAATATACAAATATACAAGATATGTATATGTATGTTTGTATACTTAAACAAAATTAATAAATTCATCGTTATTAACCGGTGTGGTGTGCAGTAACATTGCATGCATGAATGCATGCATGCAGTAACATTGCATTCATACCATGAATTACTAGCAAAATAGCCACATTAAAACGTGTTGCCGTTGCAAGGTATCAAAGCTTAGACATCACAACTTGTGGATGCCACTCACCATTTAAGATATGTGTGAATGTGACTTAATTCTGACTTGATTTGTCTTGCCTAAGGTGTTTTCTGTTCCCTAGTGACAATTGTTACTGATGTAAACAGTGTATACATTAGGAGTAGCCAAATTGTTTCATTAATAACTACAATGAGATCATAGCATTTATTACCTGTTTCAGCATTGTTACAAATGCAGGATTCTGCATCCTGGATGCAATGCTTTAGCCAGGGATGCAAAATCTTCAAATTGACTGCGTCTGGCGGACACAAACTTTTTTATTGAGAAACAAACCTCAAGTTCACACACTCACAACTTGGCCAATTATGCCAAACATTTAACAAAGCACATTTTGGAATGAACATCTTTGTATTTGAAGTCTTTTCAAAAAACCACAATTTCAAAAGAACCAAAATTTCTTCCAATCCTAGGAATGATTGAATTTGCTTGGAAACAAGTAAATCATAAAAATCAACCACAAGGTACAGAATTAACATCTTTTCCATTACAGAGATTTCCATGCTAAACATAGTCAATGATCTTGCTTAAAAATTCCAAATATCCTGTGATCTGATTAGCTAACTAGTGGTCCCTTATCCATAGTCTGGAAATATTCTTGCAACTGTAGTGCTCAATGAACACACAGTATATATATTGTTTAACAACAACTTGTAACGTTACATTCCCCTGTGTAGAGATAGCAAAGTTTGTGCTATAGGCCATCATTTGTGTGCACTCAAATATCATAACGTTAGGCAGGCCTTGTTGACACATATTTAGACCAAAAGCAATCATGGTACGAAGTTGTTGATGAATTGTTTCTAAGAATATCACGCAATACTTGAATCATTGTCTTGATCCCAAATGTTATGAGTTGATACAATAAAGGAATTTTGTGGAAGCTAACATGTATTTTCATTTTTCAAATATGTTTGTTCTCTTTGCATTGAGAGTTGCTTTTAAAGTAAATTGTTCATACACAGTAATTTCTTTGTTGAGTTTTTTAATAGACATTGCATAAAAATTTATTTACATAATGTAGTGGGAAAGGGGTTGAACTGGCCAGGTTTGGCTGACGTGCCTGTACTGGTTGGGAAAAAGAAAACTGTCCAACTTTGAATAAAAACTTTTGAATAAAATTGAATTGGGTAACTGTTAATGGCAACTTATGACAGGAGTTCATAAAATTTGTGAGCAAGTACTAGGCCAGTTAGGGGAATGTTCTTGTATCTAGGTAATATTTTCTTCAAAATCTAAGGGCTCAATAAAATCAGTTAAAAGTGCAGTATTTTCATTTGCATTTCCCTCTAGGCACTGTTTTACGTACTTTACGTTTATTTCTGACATTCACAGCGTATGCATAGCCTACGACATTTTCATAGACATTATGTAAGGGAGTACTAGGCTATGCATTGCATGATGTATGGGCCAGCATATATATATGGTAACTAGTCTACAGCAAAATTTTCTGCTTCGGAATTTGATAGTAACTTTGCTGTTGTAGGCCTATATTAG
The DNA here is from genome assembly GCA_000934455.1 of Apostichopus parvimensis. NCBI lineage: Eukaryota > Metazoa > Echinodermata > Holothuroidea > Aspidochirotida > Stichopodidae > Apostichopus > Apostichopus parvimensis. The sequence continues at coordinate 180,848 of KN883388.1, read as the reverse complement.
TTATTACTGACAAGTTCCATCATTTGTTTTGTTTTTCATGCATATTATACTGCCTTTCACTATAGGCATCCATTGGGCACAATGTGTTGTCAAGGGTCTTTATTAAGTATTGTAGTTGTACAAAATCCTAGTAACAATACTGCTGGTTATTAATGTAAACCTAGGTCCTAGGCTTGTTGGTGTTGGTTGTTTGATTAGGCTACAGTAATGTTGAATACTGTACTGTTCAGTGTATTGTGACTTAGGCCTACTGCTTGTGTTACACTTACAGTACACTGTACAGTACCTAACCCAGATTAGCCTAACGTTTCTGCTATTGAGCCTACAGTAACTGTGAGTGACTGGGTTCTGGAACTAAAAAACAAGTTATTGAAGAGCTTGATGGCAGTCATTGAAACTAAACAAATGGCGTAATCACCTACTTTTGATGTTGTGAAATTCGACTAGGCCTAGGCTATTATAACTAACCTGTTTAAGCTTCATAGCTTCCAAAAAGTAGGAAGTATTTTTGGCATTCCATAGAAACAGGGCCAAACTAAATAGAGCCTGCGAACCTTGTGTAATGTACGTTTATACAATAGCTCAACTAGTCTGAGTAAGCAACGCCCGCTCCATGCACGCTATCTACTCCATGTTTTTAAACCAACGTGTTCCTCGTACATTGTACATAGTATAGTAATAGGCGTAGTAGTAAATACGTTTTGAGCACTGATTCTACAAGCAACTGTAGTACAGTAAGATATAATTATAAGGAACAAAACTTCTTTCGTATGTGCAAATCCATGAAACGGCCGTGTCAACAAGAGTTCCAACTGTGTACAAATTTCATGTTGAAAAGATTGTAATGGGCGAGAATGGCCCTCGATTATTCTACAGATGTTAGCTCATCGTTTCTCGAGGATAATTTTCTGTCTGCCGAAGACTGGGGTGAGTGTAGCCTGTAGGTCTAATGCTTTCCGTAGTCTAAACATGGATGATCCTTTATTAATTTAAAACAGGTTTTCGGCCCTAACACTTAACGGTAATACTGCTACTGTTAGTATTGCACTAGTTACAGTAGAATGGTGGGCTTATAATATTGATAATGGACGAACGTAAGGATTTGATCAACTATATCTATCAAGGAAAAATCCAAATCACTGAACTGTATGCGTTTTTTATATGTGCAGTTCCTCAGAAATGTAATGATCGCAAAATAGATCGCAACGTACAATTGAGCAGAATTTGACCACAAAATGTCTGCCATGTCAAGTTCTTTCATACCCCAAAAATAAATTGACACATTCTTCGTTACTTAAGCTAACTGTAACTTGTATTGTAACTATACATCCATTGACTCCGGATGCTGTTTGCTACTGGAGCCTCTATGCTCAGACAGGTCAGGGCCCACAGAGTAGTGGAATCATGTTGAGGTAGTTTTGGTTATCTTGAGTAAGATTCCCAAATGCCAAAAGTATGTGCAATACTGGAGGGAGGGTGTTAAAACTAAGTTTAAAAACACCCACAATTTGATCAGCGCATACCTAAAATGGATTCAAACTCATGAAATACTGGACATGTAACTCTGCTGCACAAAGTTTATGTTGCCTCAGTATCGTTGCTAGTAATATGTGAAGGTGCATCAATTACGAAAGAGCGTCAATTATGAATCTAAAAAAAAATTAACAACTTAACCATGACCTTCATATTTTTGCTCAAATACCTTGTGTGTTTTTTTTGTCCTTGGGTGGTTTTAACCAGTTTGTCTTAACATCATGTTTGTTATCTCCCTGAACATCAACACTGAACTTGAAGCAGATTTGTTACCCTTTAACAAACTGGTGTTACGATACTTAAGCTAGGCTAGGTAGGTGTAAGGCTTGGCCTACCTTTAGAACAGGGTTTCCCTAACTTTATCTCCCCACGAATCTCTGTGGATGTCAGAGTTGTCCACGAACCCCCAACTTTTCGAGACACGATCTGAGTCATTATTATACTATAATATGCATAACAGTGCTTCATGAAAGATCAAGTTCATAGTGTAATATTGTAATGAAAAGAAACAAGAGATGAACAAATATTTATTTGGTGACTTCAAGATCAGATCAGCTCTTTATCTTCATGATGTACTGTCATGCGAACACCAACTTCACCAAAGTCATGAGGTCTGTGTCTGTTTTACCTTTTTTACCTTGAGTGGTCTGTCTTTCTAGATAGGAGATGTTTGTTGATACAACCATTTAACCCAAAATCAACAATTTAACCCAAAAAGTTATTCCTAGGCTAAATTTCTTCAGAAGGTGTTGACAAAAACTTCATTGTTTCATTTGATTTTGAAAACCTCCATGTTATGCCAAATTTCATAATTCTTTTGTGAAATGTTTAAAGACTATAATTGGTGTTTCGATCTATCAAGCCTTTGATGGTGAAATATGGTAACATTGAATGTGACAACATTAATTGCAATATGCAGTTAAAAAAGTTTTAGGGAATTTTTGTTTTCCTTTCTTTTTTATTCTGCTTAATTTAAATGAAAAGGTACACAAATACTTTTTTTAATGCAACTGATGTGCACTGCTTAGACTTGTTTTATGCATGTTTCCTTCAATGTGTTTCAATTTAAGTATATTGATTCATTTTTCAGCTTCTATGTCTTACTTTCTTCTCCAGGTTTCCAAAGTGACTTTATCCATAAAGATGTATCGAGTGAAGTAACTTCTTTAGAGGTGAGGAATGCAGATCACGATGTACTATTCATTCAACATTCAATTCCTTAGGGATACAAATAAGATTATTAATTCATGAATGAACTTCCTCATAAACAGCAGTTGATCCATTCATTACAAGTTCCTATTATTTCAAAGAAATTATGCTAGTCAGTAAATTTCCCTTGGTAGAATCCTTGGGGCATCTACAAAACAATACATCTTGCAGCTAAGTTTCCTGTGCTTTATTATTTGAAGTTATACTAAAGTCTGTAAGTTACAAAAGTTCATTGAAAACCTTATTTGAGTTGGATTGAAGTTTGTTAATGGTTTTTCATGGTTTTTTCCCTGTTTTTACTTAATAATGCCAGTGATTTATTTTACATTAAGCTTAAAGTGGAACAGGGCAATTTTCAGTAAACTAGGATATTATAAGATTTATAGAAAGTTAAATAATGATATGACCTCAGTATATAAACATTTGTCACCAAAAAAATATGAGGATGATGAGATGAATGGACTTCCTGATTCTGGCAATTTAAGTGTCAGTTCCTTCTTTTGCTGTCATCCATTTTGGTCTAAGCTTAGAAAAAGAGGTGTTACTCAGGGAAATATTTGTCCTGTATCGCATCTAAAAATGCTGTGCAAAATAGTCAAGTTGCTAATGTATGTACTTGTAAGTTCAAAGATGTATTTATAGGCTCAGTTTCTTACACAAAACCCATTGTATTTGTCTACTTGACAAACCCAGAGCCTTCAAAACTGCTGCACTAAGATTTATGTTCCTGTTTACTGTAGTTCAGCGACATTCATGTTCTCAAGATGTGTTCTTTTATTTATAAGTATATCAACAATATTCTCCCCCGTATCTATAGTGATATTGTTAATCCCAGTAATTCCGCGTATATTCGTAACAGTACGAGGAATAATACCCATTTTTCAGTTAGCAGACATCACTTGAAACACGGTAAATTACTCTTGAATAACTACTGCTATAAAACCTGGAAAGTGCTTCCGAATGATTTAAAAAAAGTTAAATCTTATGTAACGTTTAAGCGCAAACTAAAAGCCCACCTAATTGAAAACTACGCTGACTGAGTATTGATTATCTCATGTTTATTTTTCTCTACTCTTAATTGTTACCTTTCTTTCATTGTTATTTGTTATTTCTTGGTCACTAGCTCGATGAACTACCATTGTTTTTATAGTGTCCTGTTTATACTGTACCACTTTGTTCTATTGTTCTTCTTCTTATTGTTCTTCATTGTTAACCTACAGTACTGTATATAATAGGATTCGTTTATGATGACTGACAATTTAGCGAGGATTGAAAATGTAGAAAGTCTGCCAATTAAATTACATTTAATTATATCTTTAAAGAGACTAGAATATATAGTTTTCCTTAAATCATGTTCTGACATAAACGTTATCAGATTAGTACCTTATTTGAAGTAAAATTTAAAGGAAGTCAGTAAATTTTTCAAAAAGTATTCCTGGAGGTCTTTACTCTCCAAATTGTTCTCAGACATTTTTAAAGACCACACAAGATGACTGAATGTCTTAAGTCAGGACAATTTCCTTGAAGGTTTTAATAAAAACAGTTTTAAGAATTTTGACCAAAGGTGACCGTATTTGAATATCAAGCATATTTGGGGCCAATACAGCATACTTTTAAGGTTCAGTTTAATACAGTATCTGAATATATATAGTGAACTTGTTCAGTTCACATGTAAAATACTAACAATGAACAAACCTGTCTTGTCACTCTGTTGGAAAAAATTCACATTCACAGAAAGTGCTCTAAATTTTCTGTTTTGAAATACTGTTGCATATTGTGCCGTACGGTATTTTTGTTACTGGACAAGTTGTGCACAGAGCTTACAAGGGACATTAAAGCTACCGAATCTATTCATCATAAATATTATTGAGCATTCACTCTCTTTCTTTTGCATCCTATGTATACAGAGCTTTGGCATCACCCTTGACTCACAGCATTATACTGCACAAGATGATGTTAGTTCCGACAGCTCTACAAAATCATGGAATGGCTTAGATGACGACTTTGCATCAACAGTTGGTGAGTGATCATCTCTTAACAACAGTGGGCTGTAGCAAACAGATATATACAGTATTACATTAAATGAACAAATTGGTTAAAATAATTTTAATTCAATTTTTTATTTGTTTTGTTTTTCTATTACCCTCCAAAGTGGTAAAACAAATTGTGAATATAATTATGAAAAGCTTGATGTTCAAACAGCACATAAATGGCCAATATACATTCATGTTTTCTTCTGCTGTTGGATTTTTCATATTCAAGTAGCAAAAGTGTCATTAAAACTTTCAATATTGTCACAGAGAAATCATGTTCAATGAACCATCGTACAGTACTTGTCTGAACAGGCACAAGACATTTCCTTGTGCTTTTCATTTACATTACAAGGAGTCAAATAGTTTGTCTGTCCAATAAAATCTCAGAAGTTTTTTTAAAACTGTAGTATGCACTGTACCATAATGGTCCATTGTACACATACTGCATTGCTTCCAAACCTAGAAATTCACAACGTTAGCCACTTGATAAAAAAGACAATTTCTTAAAATTGGAATGGCTAAATTCAAGTTCTCATTGATATTTTCATGAATTACAGTGCATGTCAGTTACTGTAGAGGCTTATGAGAGCAACCCAATACTATTTGCTGAAAATAAGCAGTAATTAACACATGGCATATAAATGTTAGGTACAGATAGTACCTCATATTTAACTCACAATTGTAAGCCACGCTTATCACATGTTTATGCATTAAATGCTCTGAACAATGTCTACTGGAAAACGCAAGTGCCTAGTTTGTATCTACATGCAAATTGTGAATTCCACTGGAATTTGTCCAATGATTAATAGCCCTGACTTTGGAGGCCTGACTTCTGTTAAACTGGGTTTAACACAGCAACAGTAATGTATCCTACTGAACATCTACCTGTGTACAAAAAAACATTTGCTTGCTACATGGGTTAAAATCATTTGCACTTCCTTAAATTTGGCAATTGTTCACCATATTCATTAAGATCTTACATTGCTACTGAATGTACACACACACACACATATATGTTATCATTTTCCAGAAAAGTACAAGTTATTCTAACTAACTACTGTACTGTAGTTAACATTAAGTACAGTCAGAAGTATTGAATATTATTGAAACTCTATACTTACCACCCTGAACGATACAGAACAAATCAAATTAAGTTGGTGGGAAGGAGTGAAAGGAAACACTACCTGTACTTCTTACAATGGACCGTTTTCAGAATTGTTTTACAGTCATTAATTTTTATGTCAGAACTTTAAAGAGAAAGGATGCTATTCAAGTGGAAGAGCACTTACCCTTTAAATGCAGAGTTTGTATGCTGAATTATCAAATGTTATCGTAAATTAAAACTGCCTCTAATATATAGAAAGTTGGAGTGTGTGCCATGTGCTTTAAAGGTATGAATAATTTAGTATAATACATTGTGTTATTTACCTGTTTTTGAAATTTGTCTAGCCTTGGACATACAGGATGGAAAGTTACTGTACAGTAATTTACATTAAAGTGGCCGTGCGGTAAAAAACATCTTTCAATTTGTAATTTAACCTTATTTTGATGAATCAAGTATTTTATAATTTTTACACACTGTTTCGCAACATGTACAGTACAAAGTACTGTAAATGTAAACGCCTACGAGAATGGGAAGCATTTGCACAGGTAACAAACTTTCCCATCCGATTAGTTACACAGTACAGTATCTCAGGAAAATATTGCAATTCCCATAATTTATAAGATGTTTTCATTCTTTTTATTTTTTTCACAGATGCTGATGTCAAAGGTGAACCATGCTCACCTCAGCTATCTCAGTGTTCAACAGAGTCTCAATCTAGCCAGGTGTGTATTTCACTAAGTACTTAAGATAATGTGTCAAACATAGGACACTGGGAGGGCTGCAGCACCCCGCAGCCTGGCTGCTTAGGACATATATGTTTTTGTGCTGTGCAGTTACACATAATAGGCAATCCAGTTTCTCACGATAAAGTACTGCTAATCTGCTAAGATAATTTTTGTTTAGTTTGATTCAGCCTCGCTGCAGGGGATTTTGAAGCTCCTGTAGTGTTTTCTTTTTGATACAGTGTTGTAGGGTGTTACTGTTAGTTATCCATTATAATAGGAGGTGGTATTAGAACAGCGTGTTAATGTGATATGAATAGTTGGGATACACTGGAACCAGATTTAACTATCTAGCCTTACCACATTTGTCCATGTTCTGTACATTTCCAATTTCAACCCAAATGTTACATTTCCCTTGACCCTGCCCTAATTAAAAATAATGCATTAAAAAAGGAAATGGTATTAGAACAGTCTGTTAATGTGATATGAATAGTTGGGATACACTGAAACCAGATAGGCAGTAGTATGGATGTGGATAAATGCTATAGGCAAGTAAAATTGACAGCAACCCTAGACAGACTTTTATTCATTACACTATGATACAAAAATAATGCAACATAATAGGAAGTGGTATTAGAACAGTCTGTTAATGTGATATGAATAATTTTGATACACTGAAACCAGAAACATAGGCAGTAGTACTTTGGATGTGTGTGAGTACTATAGGGTAGTAGTAAAAGTGACAGCAACTTTAGACAGATTCTGTTCATTATATATAATACAAACAATATCAAAATTTGTGATGAAATGGACAAAAATTCATATTCATGTCCACAGAGTTGTCATTGGTTATAACCCTCAAAAATTCAACGTTATTTTGATATGAAATGTCAACAATAGTACTTTCTATGGCTGAGCAGGTTACAATATGTATTCAGGCACACTGATACAGTTGTGTTGTCCGTTTGTGGAAATTGCCATTTTATTTTCTTCTTTCGGTATTTTACTAGGTAAAATGTGTTTATTACTTAAGGGGATTTGTATGTAATATTAATGGGTGCAAAAGTTGCCAAAACTCTAGATGGTCTAGCGTTCATCTGTTTTTTGACCTACAGTGAACCTACGATATTGAATTGAACTAAATGGAATATCCAGTGATAAACGTTCTCAATCATGAAAACAACTATTTTGTAATGCTTTGTGAAGAACCACCATTTCAGTATAAATTTTATTCTCCGCTAGAGATGTGGTTGGTTGAAGCTACAGTATTCAGTCAGTGTTTTTTCCTGAAAATCCTGTACTGAGAAAGCAAAACGGAACCCTGCATGGGCAGTCTGATGTTTTCATGCCATCTCTTGAAAACAATCTTGTTTAGTTTGTCTGATATTTGTTTATTTTAGCTTGCTTACATTGAAAACATAAACAAGGAGTATTTTATTTAGCTATAATAGCGAGCTGTGAAATTCATAGAAATGAAGAGCTGTATACACGTTCTCTCTGCATAAATAGTGTCTGGGATTGGTTTTTAAGACTCATCTGCTCTGATGATGTCACTGTCTTTCCTGTTATAACAAAATAATATAAGTCGCTCACAACAACACCTTGGCAACAAATCTCTGATCTAGAAAATATGTACCCATATGTAAAACTATCCAAGTCTGCCAGAAAAATATAATTTTGCTAAAACTTAAATTTGATTTGCCAAACTCTTTCCATTGTCAAATTCTTAATTCCATGGAGAACCTATATATGTAACACAATCCAAGTATTTGGCAGAATATGCCTGTAACACACAAAATGGAGACCACACATTGGAAATATCATATTCAGTGGTGAAGTATGAATGTGGTTTATACTTTTACATCAGTGTGGGTGGTGATGATGATCATTGGTCATTGAATCATTGGTCATTAGTAAGATTCAATTCTTGGATTGTCTCTGCAAAGTACTTAAGATCATACATTACAGTTGCTATGTCTCATGGCATGCAGATGGACAAAAAAATAGAGAGAAAATCAAGGATTTAATAT
>KN883388.1:158060-172166 GCA_000934455.1 Apostichopus parvimensis | reverse complement strand
TGTAACACTTTCCTCCGTGAGTAGCGCCGGCCTGCCAATTCAGGGTTCTTGGCCTAAGATGTAATATTGTAATTGGCCAGTAATTACCTTACAACTTAGCTTTTAAGCCATAATACACAAATACTACAGTGCATTCCTACCATCCCCAAACAATTGTACTCCTTTACAGAGATGATTGTGATCACATGAGTATCCCTAGAAAATATCACATGTGTTACATCACAATCCCAGGATAAGCCTGATACCACATGCCGATCCATAGGAGCAGCCCCAAAAGCCATAATCTGCCAACAATTACTACTGGTTTACTTAATGCCAGGAGAGATAACCCCTTTATAATTCCAAGGGGATTAAACTATCACAATGGTTCCACACAGAACTCCCATTGCTCCACAACTTTACAGTAACAGCGTTATACACTATATATATATATATATATACACAAACCTGACTTTGGAATGGTAATTTAGAGCCTTGTTTTTTCTCTTTCCTTTTTAATTTGAAATTCACTAAGTGTTTACCTATTTAGCTTCCTTTGTTTAAACTATAGCTATATGTTCACAGCTGGAATTTAGAATTAGCTGTTTTGACAACACATGAGAATATTTTATGTGGTGTACCTGAGGCTGTACATATAAATATAAACCTTTGAGAGAAAGAATTGTGTGTACAGCTGCACATACACTAGAAACCATTGAAAGAAAGAATTGTCACCAAAATGTGAACTTATTCCTCTGGTCTATTCTAAAGTACTATAATCTATCGCTTTCTGATATTGCTGTGGAACATCACAGGCCCGCCTAATGTCGCTAGACATAAGACATCACTGGAATGAAATTTGTGATGAAAATGGACAAAGCTCATGAATGCTCATGGCCAAAAATGGTATCATCAGTAGAACCCTCAACAAATCAACAGTATTTAGATCAAATGTCAACAATAGTGGCTAAGCAGTTTTGAACGCTGTAAAGCAATCCAGTCTTGTATTGTTCTTTATTGAATATTACTATGCCAATTCCTTCTTGCAGTATTTTTATTTGCAAAGTACGTGTGATTTAGAGAATTATATTCAAACTGATGTAGATCTGTGTGTAATATTGAACGATGCAAAGGTTACCAGAATGATAACAAACACTCAAACATCAAGAAAGGTTGATAGAACTTTGTAACATGTGTTGCGCATCTGCCACTGTGACGAGTCGACCATTAAATAGCTGATATAAACATTCATTGTGCAATAGGAAATGGGAACTTGAAGACTTGTTGTTTTAATGCCTTGAGGCAAAACAGGACTTGACATGTCAGCCTCATCTGAGGATGATAAACTAAGCATACATGTGTAATTGTTTGATGCATAGTACAGCGGTAGGTAAGAAACTTAAGACTGAACTCAAGTTTGGCAGGAAGTAACCGATTCTCTTCCTGGTTCTTGTTGTGGTCTCAGTGAGCCCATAAGGGGGCTTGGGAAGGGGGGGGAACAGGCTTGAATGGTGCAATGTAGTTGTTGCAGGTCACTCTAAGACTTGCTTGGTTTGCCTTTCAGAATAGACTTATTTTTTGTAACGTGTCGTGTCGATTGGATGATTCTGTTTTGACGGTTTCGGCTGTTGTCGCAATTTTAGAATAATAACTGTCTCCCTTATTCAAAGAAGATATCAATCCTCGACATCAACTTAACTTAAATCTAACTGATCAATGCAAGTTCTTTCTTCCCTACACAGATTCTTCAACATGAACTTCTTGTCAAGTTGGAATCCCCACCCCTGACTCCTCCCCATGAGGATTACCCCTCTGTCGCTCCAGCTCATCTCAACGGTTACAATCAAGACAACCCGAACCATTTCAAGTTGGTTGATGGCAGCATACAATTACCGACCACGCAGACTCAAAATGGTTTCATCGTGCGGAGTAGTGGTGGGAACCCTGCGGTGCCCAACCAGGTTCACATTATGAATGGTAACATTCACAAAGGACATCAGATTGTGAATGGAAACATTAATCTTGTACCCACATCAAATGGGGTCCTTGTTGGAAATAACAAGTGTGTGCCAAAGGTGATGATGACCACCAACGGGTTAGCCAACGGTATCAAGGTACAGGTGGTCAACGGAGGTACAAAGAGACTTGCCAATGGTACGATCAAATCTGGAGGGAGGATTAGCTCCAGAAAGGGTCTTGCACCTGCCCCAAAGAGGGACGCCAATGGGATTACCATCCACCCACCAATCGTACCAAGAGTCGAAGGAATCCAAGTGAACGGTGTACCGGCAACCATAGCAGTGACCCAGATGTCAGGTAAGCTATACAAGTCTCCCTAATGCATGGCATGCTTATAGGTTTGGGTAAAGTAATGAAGTCTCACTGATGCATGGCATGCTTATAGGTTTGGGTAAAGTAATGAAGTCTCCCTAATGCATGGCATGCTTACATCTTCTATGTAGCAAATAATATGCAATCCTATTAACCCTTAATTGTGATAACTCAAATTAACGCTTTATTTCTTTTAAATAACTTGACTAACTGACTGGCTGGCTGGTTGACTGACTGACTGACTGACTGACTGACTGACTGACTGACTGACTGGCTGGCTGGCTGACTGACTGACTGACTGACTGACTCAGTGACTGACTCAGTAAAGAGTGACAAAGGCAGCATAGGTGTAGTCTCATTTTCTTTTTGTCATTAATTTGTGCTAGTTTTCTTTTCACACTGAAACATCATTTTATATTGACAGCTGCCAAGGCCATTGTGTTCAGTCAGAGTGCTAACGGTGGTTGCAACCTAAAGACATCTTGCCAGGGGACCGTCCCATTGCAGCAAACTGTAACAGTCAGTGCTGTAAGACCAAGCCTGTCTCCTCAGCCCCCAGAGGATATTAGCGATGGAAAAGAGGTTTGTGTTTGATTCTTTCAATCACGAAAAAAGATTTGAATTATTTAAATATCGTGACTTGCGTGTAACACCAGCGTGTGCTGCATTCACACACAAACAGTTTAATAGTCGATACTTCTTCTGTTTGTACAATTATATGGAAAGATCAAGTCAGAGTCACACCCAGAAACATGAGATAAACAAGATAATTATTTTCTGGGGATGGAAGTAGCCAAAATTGTTGTTTTGAAGATACAAAATTTCTCTCATGCAAAGTTGTACATGATTTATTTATTTTTTTGTAATATTTATTGGATACTGCATGTAACTTCCTCATAACATGAGGTCTTAAAAATCATCAGTTTTGGACCCAACTTTTTAAGTGTACCGAAATTGCTAGAAGTTTTAAAAGTACTTTCCTGTTGGTCCTCTGTCTCCAAGGTTACTCTATCTCCAAGGTTACTTCCAGACATCGAGGAGCGTTAAGTTAGACAAACAAATGTTTGGGTGAGGGAAATATATTGAGGGTGGTATGACAGTACTTGTGTAAGATGTAGCATGGGTGACCATAATCAGACTTTCTAGCCTATTTGCTGCCAATATTGATTTAACCCTGTATTGAGTCATAGTGGAAAAGTCTCTGCACTAATTGGTAAAGTAGTAGACCAATGTTACCTTGTGTAAAAGTAAAGTTGAAAAAGTGTGAATATCGAGGCAAAAATTAGTCAAAACAACTATCAAGAATGGTTCAATCAGTTTTTCATCTTTGTTTTTGTCCAGATGATGGCTTGGAAGAGACAGCAGAGGATGATTAAGAATCGGGAATCAGCATCTCTGTCTCGGAAGAAGAAGAAAGAGGTGAGTTAAGTATTGCAGATGATGTGATGCAGGCATAGATGTCTTGAAAATGACACAACACACAGTAATTGATATTAATTATAAAAGATTGTGGTACATGGTTTGTTGCATTAATGTTACTCTGTTACTCAGCTTAAAATGCAGTTTTTGAAACATTTTGAGTCAGAAATGCAGTCATCATTGAATATTACATGCCTTGGTCAGAGTGATACAAAGTTATCACCCATCTCAAAATGTTGCTTCAAAATTACGAGAGCTACCCAGGTATTTCCTAGACGTGTCACACTATCATAGTAGATTCCTAGCATACAGGGTGAAAAATTATTCCAGTATTGCATAGCAAATGATATGTGCAAATTTGGGAAAATTACTACACAAATGCATACATGCAATCAGTATTGTTTTTACACAGGACCATCTCCTTTTCAGCATTGTATGGGAAGCATATTCATAAACTTTTAAATAGTCCTACAAGATGTGAGTAGTAAGTCCTTCCTTGAGCATAGCCTTCTTTGCATGTGAGACCAGGGCTCAGTATGATCGTGGTCATTACTCTTTACTCGAGTGTAAGTGTCAAGTAATTTCACGGTTTTCGACCAATGGACTCGAAAAAGGTCAAACGGAACATTGCACAGTGTTAATAAACTTGGAAAAAATCTTTGTGATAAGTGGAATTTGGTTAAATGAAAAGCAAGAAGCTACTGTACTACATATAATAATTGACCTCTGGCATATGATGTCACCAATCACGCAGTCACAAGTTTTACATGGTCAAGTTTGAACTTGATCAGACTTACAGTCTAGCAGTAGTTTGCGACGCACTTTTTTGCTCACTCACACATATATTCACTCACACAATCACTCACTTACACACTTCCTTACAATTCTGTTGTTGGGTGAAGTACAATATTTCATCTACCTATTATACATTACATGTAGATAGATGAGATAACAAGACTAAATGTACTCTTCTGCGCCGGTTTGTAGCTGCACCCTATGGGAAGTCCCTTGGGGGACACGTGGCTGTGGTGCACTGTGGTGCCCCAAGAGAGATTGATTGAATTGTGCACACTTTGGTTTGTAGGTGTGACAAGTTACCAATGACCAGGGTTAAGTTGTGTGAGAGGGCCTTGGCCCTGAACAAGACTGTAAACCTAACATATAACTGTATATAATAATAATAATAGACCTGTGCTGATATCAATTCCAAATGTTTCCAATTTCAGTATGTTCAACTGTTGGAGCAGAAGATGCAGGATGTTGCCATTGAGAACGAGATGCTAAAGGAGGAGAACGTTGGACTCAAGAAGAGGTTGTGCGCTCTGGAGGAGGAGGTACGTATTGTCTTGAGATTAAATTAGATAAATTAAATTGAATACTTGTATTCAGAGAAGATGGTGTAGCATATATGGTAGTGATTATTCTTGAGAAGTAATAGTTTAGAAGGTAAAACATGTCTCCTTTAATCTACGGGCTGACCACTTAATCTGGAAAGAAAGTCGACAAACTTTCAACTTTTGATTAAGTTTGCACCAACACTCCCTGATCCGTTTAAAATCATTTATCGATGTAAAGAATTACAGAAGCTTGTTTTATGTCATGAGACAGCAGTATGTTTAAACTTAGAGGTCATTATTCGGCACCTCATATCTTTTTCATTCAGGAACTCCTGGCTTTGCAGACTAAGAGGTTGTGAAGTGGGCAAAGGTTGTGAAATGGGAAGAGGATGGGAGTGGTTCTCCTGCCCCTCTACTGTAGTTTTGATCCTGTCTGCAAATCAAGCAAAAACAAACAAAAATCTCCAAATTTTGTCCGACAGCTATAACCATTGACGTACTGGGAGCAATCCCCAAAAATTTCACACAGTCAAGTATCTGAAATTGTTGAGTATGATAGCATGACACTGATCCACCCACCGATATGCAAAAGATATGATCATAATAAATCATAAGTTATTGATGGCACGAAAGTAAAACTTGACAAAGTTGGACATGTTTGTTTGCTAAGTATTGAGTGCCCGAGTAATTTCACGACATCATTGTGTTAACATATTTTGTTGATTATATGTCACACTTTGAGACGTCACGTGCTTGAAAGTTTTTAATCTTGCCCCATCTTTGTTGTAACAGGTGGAGAGCCTCAGGTGCCTGTCTCCAAGCAGCCCATCAATGTCAGGGAAATATGTGACGTGCCTTCTAACTGTGATTTTATTTATCGGAGTTAACCTTTCACCTTTCAGGTAAGAAAATGAGAGAATTGGTCCTTTGGGGGTTAAAGTGCCTCCTGATATTAGTATACGATTACAAAAATCTTCCTGGAAAAAACATAATACCATCATTTCAGGCGGACAGCCGCTATGCTTTTCAGTCAGACTTTTCATTAATCTTGAAATTGAAATTGTAGCATATATATACCTAGGGGAATTCTATGAATACTGATACAACTGAACAGATCAGATGCATAAACCAGCTGCAATGATTCATGTATGAATCTTAATGAAAAACTTATAACTATTGTCCCCCCCCCCTTATTTTTTTCCCTGCCGTCTACCCTCAGCCTTTTAACTAGCAATACCAGAAACGATGACTTCATTCTCACATCATCGCATCACGGCCGAAGCCTGCTCAGTTTCGAGGGAGACTTTGAGAATGCGAGCGCAGCACGGTCTTCACCCGACATGGCAGACATCATCAAGGATCAGTACTACAACGAAACGTTACTGAGACTACACGATGAGTCATCGCAACATCTCATGAGACTCGCAGAGGTGGAGCAGGCGTTACTGATACAGAAAGCTCTCAACTGCTCCTTCCTCCAAGATGAACCAGAATCGACTCACAGTGCCAGGTTTGTCCATCGTCTAGTTTGGTTCTCTTCAATCTCTTCAATCTTTAAAGAAAATTTAATTCATGTTTTTAAGGTGGGGGGAGGGGGGGCAGTGGGATCTCTTTTGGCAATTGTGTATCTGTGACATCTAACTTGTTTGATTAAAGTTCACATTTGGTACAAAACTTTAAAGTGGCATTGGTTGTACTTGATGAGAATTTTACCCAGAAACTTGGATCATATTCCTCATTTACATAACTTAAATGCTCCAAATGTTCTTAGGAAAACCGTGAGAACAGTGGTGGTAATCTAACTAGCACTTTACTCACTTCTCACCAAAGCTACTTTATAAAGTTAACATGGAGAGATCATGTTTGGTTTGTTCTTTATTATGGTGAGTTCCAATAAAGTGGGTTCCAATAAAGTGGGCAATTCTTTATGTTGATCATACTGTGAATGAAACCTGCCGTGGCTAGAAAATGACCTGAACTCTTTTCCATATATATTCTTGATTTTTGCAGGTTACTGGATGTTTTGAGAAAGCTTGCTCCAAACAAAGAACATTTACATGAAGAAGATGGGAATAAGAAGAAAGAGAAAGAGGTATTTTTTGGGCAAATTATTTTTTTAAAACAAATTTTCTTAGCTGACAAAAGATAACTAAAAATGATTAAAATACCATATAAAAAATCATCTATTGGAGTGATTCCAGATTCTGAAGTGTCAAAGGAAAGACAATATCTTTCGCAGACAAGAAAAGCAGCTTGAAGTGGACGGGTAAATTGCAGTAGGGTATATATAAGATGATTGAATTATGTGAATAGTTTTTCTCGTCTCAGAACTCAGTAGTAGTGATCATTGGTCAATGTGACCATATTTGATTGCTTTGATCACCTTTGTAAGAATTGATAAAATGCAAGGAATTTCAACTGAGAACATTATGAAATAAAAGTGAAACATTTGTCTCATTAGTTGCAACTGCAGAGTCCAGCTTTTAATTAATAGTGTCCATTTTAAAAGTGTTGAAGTCTAAAAAAAGTAAAT
Source organism: Apostichopus parvimensis (assembly GCA_000934455.1). Classification (NCBI taxonomy): domain Eukaryota; kingdom Metazoa; phylum Echinodermata; class Holothuroidea; order Aspidochirotida; family Stichopodidae; genus Apostichopus; species Apostichopus parvimensis. The sequence goes on along the minus strand of KN883388.1, from coordinate 164,567 downwards.
ACTCTTCAAGCACAAAACCTGGTTCGTTTTCATCTTTTTCCAGAAAAAGTCCAAGTCAAACGAAAAATTGAAAAAGGTCAGGAAGGAGAGGAGGAAAAAGATGATGAAGGCCCAGGAGGCAAAGTGGCAGATGGAATCGGACGAGAGGTCGCTTCAGATATACGACAGCTTCTTCATCAGACACTACGAGAATCTCATCAACTCCCTGGAACGTAGAGATGACACATACTACATCGTGTCCTTCACTCGGGTTAGTTATATCATGACATGTGGTAGTTTTTGTATGTATATATTAGATCCTCCTGGTAGCAGGAACCCGCGAAGAAGCCTCATTGGCTTATCAAAGCCGCAAGCTGACCGAAGTCAGTCTCTTACATTCATATTTAACGTCCATGATTATAAATTGTTAATTGTCAACAACTCTGTAACTGGACGACATACATTTATCTGGGAGTGAATCGAACTGGGGACCTTATGATTGAAAGGCACCGGCATTAACCACTGAGCTAACACTCCGTTTTCACCTTGTTATGAGAAGCAGCCTGTCTAGAATTCAAGCATTGATTCCTGGAGGGGATAGATGAGTTGATGTAGACAGGAGGATACTTGTTTGGGGGGGAGGGGGGGGGAAGAAACAGTCAAATGATATCTGTTTGATTGTTAACTGAAGATAAATTATAAATACGTCATTTATATAGCGCTAAATCACAAAAAGTATCAAAGCGCTTCACAAAAACCAAAAACAATAATAAAAGGAAGTGAAAACAAATAATAACATAATAAAAATAATCCTAACATACCAACACATAAAAGTAAAATACAATAAGAGGTTATTAAAAATACAATAGGAAGATCACTGTACATTATCTTTCAGCATTAACCAGATGCTCCATAATTGATAAGTGTTTCTCTCCTTTTCTTCTTGTGGTTGGGGGAGAGAGATGAGTGAGAATTAATCTCGCTGTCGAGCAGTGAGTGGCAATATTTTCCTGCCATACCATGTGAATCCAGAACAACATATTTTGCAGTACTCAAAAAAACTTTTGGCAAATTAATGTAAATATTATAGAAATACAAGTTGTGCAACATCAATAATTGGGGCAGTCTTTTAGCTATCGTATTTTCATTTGGAAGCTGAATTCAATCACAAAGTTGTGGTTTTCAGCTTAGGCTCAGTGGCATCTTACACCTGCATTTTTTCCTTTGTTTTTGGTGATTCATTATGATTTTGATGAGATATACAACAACTGTTTGTTTGATAACCTAACCTTTGTTTCTGTTCTTCGTCTGTAGGATCATCTGTTGTTTCCCGCCATGTCTCATAACCGAACTCAAAGACCCAAGATGTCTCTGGTGATGCCCGCTGGGGGCAATGGTGAGTTCTATCTCATGTTTAGGCTGAAGGGAAGGGCACTTGATGTTAAAAATAGAGGGATACATTTATTTATATATATATGCATCTCTTGCAACCAAACAAGGAAAATCCTTCCCTTCCTTCCCCAACCACACTCCCCCCCCCATACAGTGTTCCTGGTATTCAGGTGTTGATTTGAACTCCATCCAACTTGTTTGGACTTTCTTATCTTTCAGCGTCGATGTGGGACACGCCCAAGGATCACATGACCATGATGCAGATCGATTGTGAAGTGACCAACACACGAACCATCTCGGTGCCTGATCTCAAGCAGGGCATCCTCGAAAACGAGACAGACACAGCATCCTCCCACGCTCACAAAGCAGCTTCTCCTCCTCCGTCAAACCATTCTGACCGTCCTCCCTCGTCACGTTCCCCCACGGGGTCATTCCAGGCATCACCGCCCTCATCTCGGGACTTGCCATCTCGCATCAAGAAATTTCGGCCAAAAAAAGAATTCCCAATTCAAAACAATGTGACAAAAACATAATTGGAAAATGTGAGTAAAATTTAGTTCCATGTGCATTAAGATAATTGTTATGTGTTCACTTTTTACAGAATCTTGTTTCTCCTGCTTTTTTAAATACTATTTTGAATATCACCTTTTTTTTTACTTTATCTGACAGAAATATATCCAAATGACCTCAGCTTGAACTTGAATGAAAACAGAATTTGCTATGCTAGGTGCCATTAAGTTTTAACGATTGCCAGTGGTGTCTATGTTCAAAAGATATTCTTGCTTAGTTGGAAGTAGTTTTATACAACTGAATTTGTTACTTTTTTCTTTTGGTGAGGGGGGCATGATGGGTGGAAGGGGCAAATAACAGGATGAAGCAAAATGCAGGTTGACATGATTTGATAGGTTAGGAACATTTACATGAAAGAAAGTGCTGGTCTCCCAAAACTCAAGACACAATGAATCTAAAAGAGCTCTTTCCAGAAATTTGTTTTTTGAAAAATTGGTTTCCATTGTGGTTAAGTGCTCTACATTGGATTGTTTTCCTTCCTTTGGTTTTTAAAAGATTCCCAAGTATAAAACTTAAAAACTATAACTATCACAGAGCAATGAGAAAGAAACAACTGGTTCAACTTTCCATCATAAAAATCTCTTTCAGTTGCTGAAATATAAAATATCAAAATCTATTAATTTTTTTCCGGTAAATACATTGTGCAAAGATTTGTGATGTCATACATGGAAAGTCGCATTCAAAATTTCTGTATTTTTCATTGCGTTTTAACTAATGTAACTATAATCAATGTTTAGCCTTGCTGAAGTCACTTGATCACACCAACATATAAATAACATCCTATAACAATTGAATTATTCTCCAGCTGTTCAATAAAACATAAACAAGAGCAGCTGTTGGTATAGTCTATGTATGACATCATAGATTACTTTGCAACACACTTTTATTCAAATAAATTGAATTACCTGCAGTATTTTGCAGTCATTCAGTGTTCAGATAAATGCCTGCTTTTACTACAAATGTAAAAAATGCCTGGTTTAACACTGTTGGAACTGATTAGAAATGATATTTTAACAATCTTAAAGGAAATGAGCTTGGGGTTAGTTTGATCAATTATCTGTATTTGAGTTCCCTTGGGTATTGTTTGATCACATTACTACTACATTTTGGTCACATCACATTATTTGGCTGGCAAATACAAATCCAGCCTGAAGCAATACTTGGTGTTTAGTAACATTGATTGTTAGAAAGTTGTTGTTAGATGCATCTCAGAATGCTGTGCAAATGCGATTGCTAGAATATGCTCACTAATTTCTGTCAATGTGTTTGTTTTTTTTCACAGGTTGAATTTTATTTACAGGGTCGCTCATAATTTTATTCAAGTCTTAACAATATTTCTTTACACAGCGCTTTTCAATGTATATTACTAATGAAACATTCACAAAACAGATTGGAAAGTTTCAACTTTTTCACCATTATTTTTAACTTTGACTAGTCAAGTTAGGCTAATAAACTTCTTTTCCTATGGATTGTCAACATTGAAAGTTTACCAACATCATCTCAGAAAATTAAAGACCTTTATTATCAGAAAGTATGGACAATCTGACCCAATATTTAGAAAAGTCAATTTGGTAAAAAATTCCCATATTTAAGTTTTTTTATTGACTTTTTGCTACATAATGTTTATTTTATTGTGTTAATTTAGTCTCCATTGTTTATTTGTTGCCAGCTGTAAAATGATCTCATCTTGCACTATGAACCTTCACAATGTTAGTGTATTGTTGTTTGTAATTCATTTGTTGTTCATTTTCGTGTACATTCCATAGTTATTTCTTTGTAATTTTTGTGGGGTAATGGGGATCTTTAATGATTTCTTTTGAAAGATGTATAATTAAAGGAGAAACAAAGCAAGCTAACCACCATCGTTGGTCTCTGTGATAGTGATAACTGTCATGAACATCTTCCCAAAACAGCTCAGAAAAGTCTTATTCCATTAAGGAGATATGACAGATTTAATGTTCTATCACATGCCAGGATGAAGACTTGATCAAGTATAAATATGACATCATAGAGTCACATGTGCTTCATTTGTTTATGTTTTTCTGTATTTATTACAATGTCTAATTTTCTGTAATGAAGATGGGTTTGCCAAAAACTATATAAATATAAAAGATCGAAGCCCTTAACTGCCCTAATGATGAGATTTATTTCAGTACGAACACCAGATGATCAAAGTTAACAGTTTACTTTGAAAATATGGAGAGAAAAGGAAATACATTAATGGTTGTAGAATCTAGTGGATCTATGACATCACAGTATAAATTGATAGCTCTTGTTTTTGGCGGAGTTGTTTTCATAAAAATCTCTGTTAGATAAGCTAACGATGAAGACATAGTTTGCCCTCTTTTAAAGGTATTGTAAAGGGATGTCTTTGTCTTTTTCTAATCGAAACTAAGAATCTCTTCGTCAGCTATTTTTACTTTTTTTATGCAAGTTAAACTAAAAACAGTTTGACTATATGATGTAAGACCTCTTGAATATTAGTCAGCTGTAGAAATGTTACAATATTTTATGATTTAATACAACTCTTTTCAATGAATTCAAGGTACTCAGTCACAGGCTGACGTTGATAGTATAGTCGAGTGTAAGATATTGAAAGTGGAATATGAGTAAAACAGTGCCAATGTATAGGGTTCCACATGTGACATACTTATTAAGAGCCCCCCCCCCCAAATACCCCTTCATTCATCTGATCCCTCAATCGTCATCTCAGACTCCCCTCCATCTAAAAAAATTTGGATACTGCTTAGCATAAATCTTGTCTTATTTCTATTACTTTATAGTTTTGTGGAAAAATATGTCCCTCTCAGTATTTTTGAAAAGTAGTAACGAAAAAGCATAGAGTTACCATCTATACCATAAAGGAAAAAAGATAACACTTTTATCTTCAAAAAACTACTGAGAATTGTTTCCAAACCCCTTTCCTCTTCTCGATCTCACCTAAATCATAATTAGTACGTTTGATCACTTTGCCTGATCACACCAGTCTCAGTTAAGCTCAGAAAAATTTATCCAAAAATGGATGTTTGTATACATTTTGATCTTGTGAAAATGTGAAATACTGGCCATAGGTTTTCATTGTGTTTGTTGTCAGTTAAACATAAATATTCATCCACTTTTGCTACAAGTAAACATCTATCTTTGTGTTCTTGGTAATATGAATTAATGGTATTCAGCCATTACATCACACTTTATCCCTTTGATTTTGTTTTTACATGTCATTTAATATGTATGTGTATATGTGAGTTTTGTAGATATATTGCAATCAATAATTTCAGTAATTCATATTTAAAAAGTTTTAGCTCATTATCTCATTTATCATGTTTTTGTTTTTATACGTTATTGTGGACAAAACAATTATCAGCATCAGTGAGTTGCTTTTTCTACTCAGATTTTCACTTGAAGTAATAAAATGGACTAGAAAGCAATCTCTTCTGTTTTTGATTTTTTTTTTCATGGATATTGGCATTGAGTCTTTCTTGTCACAAGCCTTCCATTCCAAAATGATTGAAACAATAATGTGATGATGTTTCATGAACCCCCCATGCCTAGCAATGAGTCATTCATGTCACAAGCCTCTCCCCATTTTTGAATGATTGAAAGATTCTGTTGCCTTGCAAATACTTGGTGAAACACTCATGTTTAGCTTCAAGTCAGTGGTGAAGTAACTTCTGCCTCCCCAATTAATTGCCTTCCCCTCTCCCCAACAAAACGGTGTCAGAGTTTTTTTTGGCTTTTTTTATTTTAGTTTTAGAAAATAGGTTCTGCCTGCCCCTTAGAGTAGCAGCAGTGGGTTCCTCTAAAAGGGATGTCTAGCTAAGCACCTGCTTTGAGTCCTTCAAGTATGCATGTAGCATTTCATCAAACTCTCAATGATGTCTTTCATGCCACACTACCTAACTGAGTTTTTGAAGGATGTTTCATGAAACACTCTAGTTTGGCATTGAGTCTTTCATATCACAAAATGCTTTATTCCAGAATGAATGAAATACTCGTGTTTACCGTTGACTCCTAGTATTTAATACTGAAGGATGTTTCATGAAACCCTTATGCTTGGCATTGAGCCTTTCCATTACAGAACCATTCAAACATGCGTGGTTCCTTATGAATCCGTGTACGGTAAAAGCATGCCCGTAGCCAGATTGTTTTCGCGTGGGTTTAAGGGGAGGACATTAAACGGACCGAGATGCAATAAGATGGTATATCATTTCCATAATTTTATCTGCGTTTGTGTAGTGACAGGTTGCCAGTGAAGCCTCAACACGAAACACTTAGGATGGCATATATACGGAAGCGTAGAAGGGACATTGCATTGACGAGTTACCAACTTGACAAAACGACAATTATCTGCAAATTGACGAGTTGACGAGATGGTAACGTGACAAAATTCAGAAAATTGACGTTTTGACGAGAGACGGATCTCGTCAATGCAGCAATTTTCTGCAAATTGACGAGTTGCACACTTACTACCATCTCGACAAGTTGACAAAATTCAGAAAATTGACGTTTTGACGAGTTGACGGATCTCGTCAATGCATCAATTTTCTGCAAATTGACGAGTTGCAC
>KN883388.1:140293-157155 GCA_000934455.1 Apostichopus parvimensis | reverse complement strand
TGTGCAACTCGTCAATTTGCAGAAAATTGATGCATTGACGAGATCCGTCATCTCGTCAAAACGTCAATTTTCTGAATTTTGTCACGTTACCATCTCGTCAACTCGTCAATTTGCAGATAGGCTAATTGTCGTTTTGTCAAGTTGGTAACTCGTCAATGCAATGTCCCTTCTACGCTTCCGTACATATAACTTTCTGGTTAGAGGAGGATTTCAATAACAAATGTAGGCGCGGCTATATAATATTCTTTAATCGAGTGATTCAATTGGCTATAAACCAGTTGTGGGCGGGCCTAAATTGCTGTCACTCTGAAATGAAGGACTTGACATTGATACACAGGCTTAATTGTCTTTGGGGAGCTTAGTAGACCAAATTGTAAGTCCTAGACCATTGTCGTATTGAACTTCGGTAACTGAGTCCAAAGTCAGGAAAGCGCCTCAGAATGGACGAAAAGACACTTGAAAGCTCCATTAATACATATCGTCAGCAAGTAAGAGTTTCCAAGTCAGAACATTTGACTAGAAGTTTTAAATACGTGATAAATTTGGTTGATTTTTACATTTTGCGTTAATTATAACATTGTCTCTCCATATTTTTTAGAGTGCGGGTGTTATTACAAGGACCCATTGCACGAAACGTATTTCACTGTAAATTGAACTGTAAATGTTTAAGTCCTAGAACGTTACTCGTTAAGTGTAGGCTCAGGAGCGTCACTATGTTTCGGCTACAGTGGGGAAGGAGGGGGGGGTGGGGGGTGGTTGTTGCCATTTTGCCAAATAAAATCTCAGTACGCAACAAAAAGCACAACACCTCACTTGAGGATTATGGAAGGCTGACACCACATTATGATTAGAATAATAAAAAATCTACTTTTACTCTGCTAATCCATTAAATTATTGGGAATATTTATTTCAACATTTAGAAATAAAAATATTGAAATAAAACATCAAAGTTTCATGAAGAGAAGCTGCAAGTTATGAATAAAACTTCCAAATGTCAACATAATGTGATGAAACTTGTATTTCAAACTTAAAATTTTCAAATGAATTGTCCAACTGTTGAGCTAAAAAGTGCAATGTTATAACACCAATGTTATACTAGTATCCAAGCAAATTAAATTTTTCTGTTGGTCTAATCAACCAGCAGACCGGTGTGGTTGAATGTGATCAAAATATGCTGCTAAAATGGCAAGCCGGAAACACTCCAAGCATGCTGTATTTCTAACATAAAACTATTTGGTGGTAGCCACCAGTTTGGATAAAAAGTTTTGTTGCACTGAACTTGGTCTATGGAACATGGTCAAGATATGGTAAGGTTTCTCATCAAGAGGTAGAATTATAGACTCAAATCTATCCAAATGAGGATCTGAGATGGCAGAAATGATACAATATACTGTACTTACATCAAGACAAGAAGACTTACAGATCTTGTACGTAGATGATTAAAATAATAAATAATATTTTCATAATCCTATCATCATTGTACATGGGCTCAGCCACTAACAATTTCTTCCTGGTTATCCAGAAAATCACGATTCTACCAGAAAGCCTAGATGGATCATCGACCTGATCAAATTTATATTTACACCAAAACTAGTTTTGATCTTAATGGGGTCATGATTTTTGTGACAAACTTCAAGATTTGCCCAACAACCATTGCTCTGATGGCCCGTCGAGAGCAAAAGAAATTCATGATCCTTTTGGTAGCGCTCAATTTGTTAAAGATAGCAACCTATTAACAGAACTTCATGAATCATATGTTATTACATTCTGGAGTACGGACTAAGGAAGGTTGCATGGAGGAAAATAATCATTCTGTAGCTACCGATGGTGTATGACCTTACCAATAATATCAGTGGGATATCATCTATATAATATCAATTTGTCAATTGCTCTTAAAAGTCTACATTTAATTTATTGACTAGAGGAAAGGTCAGAGAAAGCAACATAATTAATCCTAAAACATTTTGCTTGAACTTCTTGCATTTGTTTATGTACATGTATAGTAAAGGCTTCATAATTGACGCACCTTCGCAATTGACGCACCTTCAAATATTACTAGGAACGATTCAGCAGGCAACCTAAACTTTTTGCAGCGAGGCAGAGTTACATATTTCATGAGTTTAAATCCATTTCAGCTATGTGCTGATCAAATTGTGGGGTTTTTTTAAAGCTTATAACACCCTCCCCCCAGTTTTTCACCTATTTTGGGGATTTGGAAACCTTACTCCCTAAAACTAACCAAAATTACCTCAGCTTGATACTACTACTCTCTGGGACCTGACCTGTCTGAGCTTAGAGACTCAGAGCATAGCAAACAGCATTCAGAGTCAATTGATGTAATACACAAAAGTTACAGTTAGCTTATTGACAAATGTGTCAAGTTAGGGGTATGAAAGAACTTGGCAGGGCAGACATTTTGTGGTCAAGTTCTGCTGAATTGTATATTTCTTATGCACAGAACAATAAATATTTTGGGATCATTACATTTCTGAGGAACCACACATATCAAAAAAACATACAGTTGAGTGATTTGGATTTTTCGTTGATAGACGTCATTGTTCAAACCCTTAAGTGCGTCAATTATGAGCCCCCCATGCTATACAAACAATATAACTTGATAGATTGGGAAGATTTGACTAAATATTGTAAATTTGTGTAATTTTGTAAAGCTTCAACAAGTGGACACAGTTCTGCAGAGTGCTGGCACAGAAGGACAAGATGAACTTTTACTATTAAAGAAAGATTTAGAAGAAGTTATTCAGCTTACTGAAGGTAAGTGATATCTACAGTACTAGTTAGTTAAGATCAATCATGTGAGGTATTACATTAGGTATTGCCAATTGGGTCTTAAGACAGGAGTATAGTTATAAACTTAAAGGGTATGAAGACTGGCGCAAAAAGAAACGTCTAATGCCAGTAATTTGACCTAGTTTCGAATGAGGTGTATTTAAACAGAAGTGTTAAACACCACTATCGATCCCAGAAAATACACACACAGCTTGCTACGTCGGTAATTAGACACTAGTGTACAGTCAGTACATACAGCTGCGGTCAATAACCACATCACAGTATACAAACGATACAGCGATGGACATCTCAGGTCCAGCTAAAGATAACAAGGTATCACGTTTCATTAGTTTACTGTCTGCATTTTGTAGCGACACGAACAAAACGTCACTTGCAAGCAACAGAAAGTTAACTTTTTCAGATGGCCTCACATGGTTTGGGGCGAGTCTTCAATGCCTTTAAGGAAAACTGTTCAAGAAGGGAAGTCTTCTGTAAGCTGGCTTTTTATCCAAGACCATTACAATTTACATGGATAGGGTTTTAAATGAGCATGTGGCTAGCTAACCCTTTGGGAATACTTAACTAAACTTTTTGTACTTTTTTTTATACCAAAAAAATACATTGAATATTCAAGTGATAAAGGGAATGTGAATAAAAACTTGTCATGTGCATGTAAATTTCAAGTTCTTACATTCTTGAATGTACATCAAGTACCACATATGTCTCACGAACATGATCTGTTCTATGATGATGTGTATGTGATGTAAACTTGTGTTAACTTATTTACAGTATTAGTAATAAATTGATGATTCCTGATATGAGGTCAAGTAGATAGAGTTGGTTGAGTGCTATCAAAGCACAGTAAATTTCAGAGGAATGTAAATTAGGCAAGCGATTAATTATAAGGGTACCCAGTCAAAGTAGGACACAGAGGGGGCTGCAGCATAGATTTTCCAGTATTGTCAACTGTTTCACATAAGAAGCACTGCAGGTCTTCATAGATAATTCCTATTGCTGGATATATTCATCCTACAGTAGCTACTGCAGTGTTTCCTATTGACACTATGCCTTTAACCTAAAGATGCTGTAGATTGAAACCCTGTCTATACTCAAACAGAAAAACAATACATTTATATAATAACTGTCACTTTAAGCTGCCAATATCTATACTCAGTCAGAAAGCAATGCATTTTTATAATAAAATGTCATTTTAAGTTGCCACTGTATTGCTATTACTGTAAGGTCACACCGTTTATCTGTGTTGAATACTGAAAAAATGAGAAGCCCTAACCCTAATGCCCCCCCCCCCCCTTCACCTCTCAAACCACAACCCACTGTGTTTGATGAGCTCATGACTGAATAAGCTTAAGTCTCTACTGACAAAGCAAATGCATTAATCGTATTTACTAACATCATGAACTAACAGATTGTATCCAGAATACAAAAGACATCTCCTAGCCAAGAAATGATTATATACAGCAGGGATTGCAACCATCAAAGGCTGGATAGCTTAGTTGGTAGTCTGAGCACCAGAATACAAAAGATACCCCCTAGCCAAGAAATGATTATATACAGTAGGGATTGCAACCATAGCTTAGTTGGTGGTCTGAATACAGGTCATCCTGCATCCATTTAGTTTGGGGACATGTTTTAAAAGTTTATTTGTGGTAAGTTTGAACATAATGTCGAGTACCGTGTTTACTTAATTACATTACTTTACATATTTCAATACAGAAAGTCTCTTATCACTCAAGAAGAGCAGATTAATGAGTTTTGTGGAGGGAACGTCTTCTACCATCGATGATGAAAACGACAAGATTGTTGAGAATGATTCCTCCAGAGTACTATCAATGGATGAAGAATATGAAGCATTTAAGGTTTGATTTTTACCACCTGCATCTCAACAAATCAAATTATTACTCGCTGTTGAGCCCCTCAATCTGAAAGTATAAATGCATTAGCCAGGTGATGAGTATGTGTGCTAATAGTCCATAATTCATTTATTTCCTCATACACAGGGAATTATTTGTCTGGTAGTGCATAGTAAAATGTCTGGTAGTGCATAGTAAAATGCTGTGCCAAAAAAGAAAATGATGACAAATTTCAACACAAATTCAAATGTGTGGCTGATTTTAATACTGAGAACCTCATTACTCTCGGTTTTTTGAGATAAAAATCTGAAAATTCCAATTCAAAATTTGAATAATTTCCCTACATACATGTATATAGTATTGAAAATGAAATGTTCAATCCTATTCATAAATTGTTATACAAGTTTATAAAGACACACACACAAAAAGATGTTCTGTTTCCAAGGATAGGAATATTCATTAAAGAGTCGGGAGAAGAGAAATTTATTTGGGTGCACAGAAAACAAAGAACGTATGGATGATTTCAGGAAAATGTTTTGTCTGAAATTAGGCATTCTATGAACTGGCAACCTTCATAGATGATATAGGGATTTTATATTATAAATATAAACTAAGAAGATACTCCTCCATTATACGTAGATGATGCTTTCAGAAGATTTAAAGGATGATGCACAACCATCTAAAGAGTCAACTCAAACATCAGTAGATCATGAAGAAGTAAAGTCAGAGATGGGGATGGATGCTAATGATGAAGATGGAGATGGAGATAGGATGGATTTAGAATTGCAGGAGGAGGTTGCAGGCACAAAGTGTAGTTTAATGTATAGTCAAGAATGGGGAGCTAAAGAGAGACATAATGCAATCATTCTAGAGCTGGAACCAAAGAAAAAACAGTCTGACGAGGTAAGTGACATAAGGTGGAAAAACACATTTAATCTTTAATCTCTACCCAACAACAAAATGGTTTGAAAGGTATGAAAATGTTTTGGGCCAATGCTTAACAATGGGGAGGAAAGTAGTTTATGAAGTTAATTAGAGAGTATAACATTACAAGACCGCATCATATTAGTATAGAAAGTATCACCAAGAGAGCAATCAAATCATTTTCTCATTTGTCCACAGATCTGTGTTCGTGTTTTATTTTGTAACCCTACCCATCAATCCATGAGACCCTGTCCGTTCTTCTTGGATGGCAAGTGTAAATTTGATGCTGAAACATGTAGGTAAGGTAGTCCATTAAGGTAAAAGGTACCCTTGAACTATGAGGTTTGAAAAATGCATATTGAGAAGAATTGATAATGGGAGCACCTTGATTTTAAGTTCCCTTAGATTTCCCCTTTCCTTATTCTTGTTCAGCATCTATTTTATATATATATTGTAATGGGAGTTCTGTGTGGACGGTGTGGAACCATTGTGGTAGTTCAAATCCCATTGGAATTATATAGGGGTTATCTCTCCTGGCATTAAGTAAACCAGTTGTAATTGTTTGCAGATTATGGCTTTTGGGGCTGCTTCTATGGATCGGCATGTGGTATCAGGCTTATCCTGGGATTGTGATGTAATACATGTGATATTTTCTAGGGACACTCATGTGATCACATTCATCTCTGTAAAGGAGTACAATTGTTTGGGGATGGTAGGGATGCACTGTAGTATTTGTGTATTATGTCTTAAGCTAAGTTGTAGGGTAAAGTTCATCATTTGTATACAAGTGGTATTTCCACGTATTGTTAAGGGATTTATATAAAATGCATTTACCTGGGAGGGACAGGACAGTCTACTCTGGTTGCTGTTGGAAAATGGACATTGGGAAAGTTCAAAGAAATTGATGCAGAACATTGAATACAAATCAAACTGGCTTTGGGTTTTCTTTCTTAATTACAAAATCTCTTCTCCCAGTTGTAATGATCAGAATTTATGTAAGGAGTGACTTGATCATACCAGATAAATATCTAAAACAACATGCACTGCTCTACCCCCCCCCCCCCCCCCCCCCCACCACCTTCCACCCCACTGCATCTTCAAATCATTTCCTGTCTATGTTGCTGTTCCGATGTGAATTTGGTGATTATTTGTTATACCTGTGTCTTGATCTGGACCTTTGCATGTTAAATAGACATTGCATCAAAGTGACCAGTATTTTCTCATCTCCACCCCATAATTCAAGTTCATGTCTTTCAGCATCTAGTGATATTTTGGTTTGATACAGTTTACTCCAGTCAAAATTCCAAGGTGTAACAACAACTGTTGCTATATCAAAAAGATATGTAGAATGCTGAGATTGACTTTTAAGGAATAGAATAGAAAGGAAATAGAAGCTCAGGGGAGCTTGTAAGCATGAGCCCTCCCAAGAAAAACCTGCCAGAGTTAAGTTAGAACTTCTTTCTGCAAAACCCTATAAATAAACAATTAAGTGATGTTAAAAACTAGAAGAAAAACAACAGAATATCCTCTTGTGTATTCTCAACAGGTTTTCTCATGGGTATGTTGTAAGTTTATCTGAACTAGCAGAATTTCAAGAGCCTGACTTCAGGTAAGTAATTTCAGAGGTGAGGTGATGTCAGCTTTTTCACTGAGGCAGCATGTAAAAGAGAAAAGGTTCAGCTGCTGCAAAATCCATTGCAGCAATGCTGAATCAATTGTAAACAGTAGAAATGATCTCTACAGACCACCAGGGCGGATTATTGGAATAGGCAGAGAACAAAATATTTCTTTTCTTCACTGCTTTGTTGCAGCACCCTCAACATCTGACCTTTAACACTGTGCCTATGTTTTATGTTATACTACAGATAAAGAATCAGTGCTCGTATTAGTCAATATAGATCTCTTTCTTAAAATCTTCAAGTTGTTGTCACAAAGAGATATTGTACATTAAACCATGGAGGTAAAAACAGATTTTTACCTCCATGCTTTTACCTCCATGATTAAACACAGTTTCATTCTCTTCAGATGCATTATCCTCGTTATTTGTTTGCTTAATAAGAAAAAATGACTGCATGTTCCTACTCAGTTTACACTGTTACCTTTAAAAAGTTTGAAATATAAGCTGCAAAGCAATTTGTGCGATGTAAGAGAATCGGATCATTACATCCAACTGTACATTGAAGTTTTCTTAAAGGCATTGAAGACTCGCCCCAAACCGCGTGCCGCCCTTTGAAAATATTAACTTTCCGTTGCTTGCAAGTGAAGTTTTTTTCTTATCGCTAAAAAATGCAGACAGTAATGAAACGTGATACCTTGTTATCTTTTATCTGGACCTGAGATGTCCATTGCTGCTATGTACACTGTGTTATGGGTATTGACCGTAGCTGCATGTAGTGACTGTACACTAGTGTCTAATTACCGACGATAGCAAGCTGTGTGTGTGTATTTTCTGGGATCGATGGTGGTGTCTAACACTTCTGTTACACCTCAGTCGAAACTAGGTCAGATTACAGGCATGAGACGTTTCTTTGTGCGCGAGTCTTCACACCCTTTAAGGGAGTAGTAGATGAAAGAAGAGTGGAGTTCAGCCCATTGAAGTTTACACACCTATAGTGTTGTTCCTTATTTTGTCTATGTTTTGGATTGCATGTTTAATTATGTACCTCTTCCGTGCTTTCCTCGGGTAATGTTTACATTTGTTTTGTTGTTTTCTCCTGGCTGTCTTGTAATCGCTTCTCTATGTAAACTCTATCATTTGATCAGGTCTTTGGAGGCAGGATCTAAATGTTTAGCCAGATACGATGAGGATCAGCTTTGGTATCCTGCAGCTATCGATTCGATAGAGAAGGAATTTGAAACGTACAAGGTGGAATTTGAATCATATGGAAACAGTGTCATCTTAGGCCTGGATGAAATATTACCAAGAGGTATTTAGAGTGTTAATCATCTTTATCGGACATTTAGCTTGTTTTTCCTTTTTTTTGTAGGAATTTAGGAAAATGGGTGGATCCGGTATCAAGTTAGAGCTAGGTCATTTCCAAAGGTCATCTGATGGAGCTTTATTCTCATTTTTGAGTTTCAACTTTGAAGACAGATTAAATAGAAAAACCATAAGGACTGCTCCTGGAGGCAACTCCACCCTTTATTTGGTCTTCATTAGGATCAAACCTGAATACTAGTTAGATGAAAGGATCCATTGTGCGGCCTGCATCACCATGGTGATAACTTGGTGATCCCACTAGTGATTATTTGTGATAGTTTAAGGAGACATATTTATCACATCATATATTAATTCATGAAGTGAACTGTCAGCGTCTGATCCGGGATATAAAAAGTGAGGATCGTGTGGCTCTGAAATTATTAAATCATGACTCCAATGTAGGGGGTGTGGGTTACTCCCTTCCCCTCCCCCCTCAAAACAAAAGAAGAGTTTTAGACATGAAATTGTACATTTTGAGGTATACGTAGGCTGTATATTAGGTCTACACCCACGGTAGTGCTAATAACCACAGGGGGAAAAAGTTTTTGGAGTACAATTAAGTATACTTGGTTATTTTTTTAACCATTGAGCTTCTTTTTGTGTTGTTATTGGTTCGTACTTCGTTGGTGAATTCTCTCAACCAGTCCTAAAATAAACCTGATTATGTTACATAAGACTACAGGTTTCAAACTGGAAGTTAACTTGCATCACGATTCTTTACTTTCAGCGTCTCATTTAGAATCAAGCAGTGATGAAGATGATCATGATGATGAGACTGAATCCTTGCAAGAGGATGTCAACCTCCCATCCACATCAAGTGGACCACCAGATAGTAGGCAGGGTGATTCTGAAGGTGTACCAACACCAGGTTGGAATACAACACCGGGTGTGGCACTTGGACAATGGGAGGAACACACCAGGGGTATCGGCTCAAGACTTATGGCTAAAATGGGATATGAATATGGGTATGGAAAGACTTTTACGTACATGTCCGTCGTTGTTGTTGTTTTGAGTGGGCGTGTTACAATTAAGATGTACAATTAAGATTATGTATCGTTAGCCATATCACCAGCTAATTCAGCTACAACGTGGGTCCTGTCGTAGTAGTACGAGACAGTTTATATGCACACCACTAAACACGAAACTGAGATGGAGTGGAACTCCTAATATGTATTAACTATATACGACAATGTGCGTCGGCTGAGACCCAATCCAGACTACTCGAGCCTCAGCTCCTTACAATATATCTCTAAGACACTTAACAAAGAACACACAATTACCAACATAACTGAGATGCATACAACTACAACAACACGTGCAAATTAACATATACAAAGAAAGTAACAATACAATGGTATGCCAACATCGTGTGGCTATTCATCTTTAATATTCATGTTTGTTGCATCTTCAAGTTGTAAATGGCTGCTGAATCTGAAGAAGATTGAAGTATATCTCTTGATAAAGCAAGAAACTTTAAATCAGATCAAGTAATAGTCTTACCAGTAAATTTCACACACCTTTTATTTCATTTTTGCAGACAGGGACTTGGAAAATACAATCAAGGTAGAACCGAGATTGTAGAAGCAGTTGTTTTACCACCAGGTATAAATTAATTAAATTTACGTTTTAGTTTGAAATAATTTTAGAACAGAAATATGACATGTGCGACAGCTTTCTTAAATTGCAGTATCATCATGAAAAAACGTGAAAAAACAAAATAAATCAAATCAAATCATATGTTATATTGTGTAATGTCTCACTATTGATGAACCATTTAATGAGTGGACGTAACCTCCCGAATAGTTTAGTTAACTAGTTTCATTATTCAAATTATTTTATGTATAAACATATACAGAACATTTTGTACTCTTCTAATATTAATTCGATTTTGTACTTTGATAGGAAAGTCTTTGGATAAATGCATGCAGCTGAAGGCAGCAAAGAAATGCCATGTTGTCGGTGAAAAGAAGAAAAAGACGAAAGGAAAATCCAAGAATCATTCACATATAGCAAAGAAAGCTGTCAAGAAGCGAAGAGATGTCTTTGCTTTTATAAATAATCAATTAAAGGGACGAAAAGGTAAGATTTCACTTGGTCAGCAGCAGAGGGACTTAAACACTCACTGCTTGCTTTTTAATTTATTGTCTCTTTCTTCCTTTTCTTCCCCCCCCCCCCCCATCTCCACCTTTTATTTCTTTCTGAGAGCATTGTGGTCAAGTGGTTAAGGCAGTAGACTTGTGATCTAAGGTTATCAGGTTCAAGTCCTGGCCAAATCATTGCGTTTTGTCATTGGGCAAGGGGCACTTTTCTCCATTGCCTCTCTTCACCCAGATGTATAAATGGGGACTTGCAAGGTAACTCGTAAATATAGTTGTGTGCGCCGGTTTGTGGCTGCACCCTATTTGAAGTCCCCCGGGGGACACGTAGCTGTGGACTGTAATATCCCAGGAAGGGTTTTTTTGACTTGTGCACATTTTGATGTGTGGGTGTGATTGGTTACCAATGACCGGGGATTAAGTTGTAGAGTCATGTGAGAGGGGCCTTGGCCTCAAACAAGACTAAACCTTCAACTTCTACTTTTTTCCCATTTTTTATCAAAACAATTCACTGTTTTCTTGTAGGTTCTGAAAAGGATGTAATATCTTTTTTCAATTTGATCCATTGACGAGATGGAGATGACAATGCTATCTTTCTCCCTACGCTAATAAGATGAAGAGATATCATTCTCTCTTTAGAAGAAAGATGCTTTTTCCTTTGATTAATTACCTCTTAATAACACACTTTGTAGTGTTGCAGTTTCTTAGTTGGTAGACAAGGTAAGACCCTTCTGTCCATTTTCTTCAAACGTATAGATTCTTCTTCACCTTTTCATATTACCCTTTCCTTTTCAGCTAAAATTAGTGACTTGTTACATCAGAATATAGAATTAGTAAAGACAGATAAGAGGCTCCTTTGGTCTAAAGCAGAACCGACCTCTGGCCGTCAAATCAACATTCAGGTACGTCCCATCTAACATCTCTTTGTCTTTTAGAAATCGCTAGTTTGGGGTATAAATCTAGTGAAACCATGTATCGTATGTACAAATTAAATGGAGACAGAAATCCGACCATTATGAATTGTCAATGCGATATAGATAACTGTTACGAACAGCTGCACACACCTTTACACACAACGCTGAAGACTCGATCAAGTCTAAATATCACATCATCGAAATGGCAGCCCACAGACACAACTTTAAAGGTAGTCAGTATAGGAGTTTTAGCTCAGTGGTTAACGCCAGTGCCGTTCAATTATAAGGCCCCGAGTTCGAGTCACTCCAAGATTAGTCGTCCAGTTACAGAGTTGTTGACAATTGACAATTCATCATCATGGACATTAAATATGAATGTAAGAGACTGACTTCGTTCAGCTTGCAGCTTTGATAAGCCAATGATGGCTTCTTAACAAGTTCCTGCTTGCAGGAGGATCTAAAATACATACATACATACATACAGTATAGGCCCCAAATTATAGCATGCTATAATTGCTAGAAGTTTTCAAAAAATAATTTCCTGGAGGTCTTTGCTCTCCACGTTGTTCTCAGACATTTTGATGAAACACACGAGATGACTGAATGTCCCAGTGAGGAAGAATTTCCTTGGAGTTTGCAATAAATAAAAGTTTAAGAATTTGACCAAAGGTGACCATATATGAATATCTAGCATATTTTGGGGCCAATACAGCATATCTTTAAACTATGATATCTCCAAAACGGAACAAGATTTTCCTTAGCTGTTTGTTGGAGTTGTTCATCACTGATACATCTCTCATTTAAGGTTAGGATATAGGCTGGGGTTTGTGTCCCAATTAAACTAATAGCCAAGTGGTTAAATGGTCATGCACATAATGTGTTTTGATCAAGTTTGTAACTATTCACTTGCATCTGTTAGTATTAGAGGCAGAAAAATGATGTTTAGAAATAACCAGGGTAGTTGATAAATGTCTTGGAGACCAAGCATGATATCATTCTGAGATTGGACATAGTAGGCAGGGTACTAGTCATTTACCCTGAGCATGGGCCAGCAACAAAAGGGCACATTTATAAATAGCAAAATATAATAAATGTAGTTTTCATTAACAAAAGCCACTTCTCATTTAAAAAAAGGGTTATTAATTAGATTTTCAAGCAACTTGTCTATCCTCCCTCCCTCCCCTAGCCCCTCCCCATTGCCCTTCCCATCCATGCAACAAGTGTTCACATTTCACAAATTAGAGAGACTAAGTTTTGCTTTTAGGTTCAAGATACAAAAATCTTCTCCTTATATGAGATTACATCTTCATTTTCTTCATTTTTATTTTCATTTTTAACAGTTAGTGAAGACTCAGGAAGAGATTACTTGTACAAATAAGGAAATAATGAGATTAAGACAGTCATTGGATAGACATGAAAGGTAAGTAGTTAGTTAACCTACTACTTGTAATTGTCAGTTATTTAAAGTTTGAATAGAAAAGTTGGGTAAGCACTGACCTAATAGTTAGCATAAACATTTTATTTGATTCAGCAATAAAATATTTGGATCATATAAATTGATGTGTCCGATAAAGATTTTCTACCACTCTAAGATGTAGTTTGTCTTAATGGAAATTGCATTAAACACTCTCATGTGGAACACCACCCTCAAACAGATGTTGTTTAAATACGGTGACCTTATATGATCAGAACCCTATTAAAATATTTCATGTTGTACTTTGGTAATGCATATATTTTGTCATGTCAGTATGCATCACAAGGAAAATTTGTGCAAGTTGGAAATTCTATCTTTTGCTAAATTATTTTTAAGTGAAAACAGCTAATGAACTATATTGTTTGCGGATTCCATCATGGAAAGAAAAGTCAACTAAAAAAGATACCAAGTTGTCTATCACTATAAATACCCTTGCTTAATTATTTGCAGAGACAAGAAAACATGTCAACAGATAGAATTTAAGATTGCAGAGAAGAAGAGATACTTAGAATCTTTAGCAGCCTCGGAGAAGAAACTTGAGAGACAGCAAGCTACTCGAAACCATCATCGAAAACTGACCGTCTTCTAAGAAAAGAGAAATTGGTCGACAGCAGGGATTCTCAACAGCCAGCCCACAGACCAAATCAACCCTGTGAAAGATTGAATACCAGCCCTGTGAAAGATTTAATACCAGCCCTGTGATAGATTTAATACCAGCCCTGTGATATATTGAATACCAGCCCTGTGAAAGATTTGAATACCAGCCCTGTGAAAGATTTAATACCAGCCCTGTGAAAGATTGAATACCAGCCCTGTGAAAGATTTGAATACGTCTTTGCTCTCCACGTTGTTCTCAGACATTTTGATGAAACACACGAGATGACTGAATGTCCCAGTGAGGAAAAATTTCCTTGGAGTTTGCAATAAATAAAAGTTTAAGAATTTGACCAAAGGTGACCATATATGAATATCTAGCATATTTTGGGGCCAATACAGCATATCTTTAAACTATGATATCTCCAAAACGGAACAAGATTTTCCTTAGCTGTTTGTTGGAGTTGTTCATCACTGATACATCTCTCATTTAAGGTTAGGATATAGGCTGGGGTTTGTGTCCCAATTAAACTAATAGCCAAGTGGTTAAATGGTCATGCACATAATGTGTTTTGATCAAGTTTGTAACTATTCACTTGCATCTGTTAGTATTAGAGGCAGAAAAATGATGTTTAGAAATAACCAGGGTAGTTGATAAATGTCTTGGAGACCAAGCATGATATCATTCTGAGATTGGACATAGTAGGCAGGGTACTAGTCATTTACCCTGAGCATGGGCCAGCAACAAAAGGGCACATTTATAAATAGCAAAATATAATAAATGTAGTTTTCATTAACAAAAGCCACTTCTCATTTAAAAAAAGGGTTATTAATTAGATTTTCAAGCAACTTGTCTATCCTCCCTCCCTCCCCTAGCCCCTCCCCATTGCCCTTCCCATCCATGCAACAAGTGTTCACATTTCACAAATTAGAGAGACTAAGTTTTGCTTTTAGGTTCAAGATACAAAAATCTTCTCCTTATATGAGATTACATCTTCATTTTCTTCATTTTTATTTTCATTTTTAACAGTTAGTGAAGACTCAGGAAGAGATTACTTGTACAAATAAGGAAATAATGAGATTAAGACAGTCATTGGATAGACATGAAAGGTAAGTAGTTAGTTAACCTACTACTTGTAATTGTCAGTTATTTAAAGTTTGAATAGAAAAGTTGGGTAAGCACTGACCTAATAGTTAGCATAAACATTTTATTTGATTCAGCAATAAAATATTTGGATCATATAAATTGATGTGTCCGATAAAGATTTTCTACCACTCTAAGATGTAGTTTGTCTTAATGGAAATTGCATTAAACACTCTCATGTGGAACACCACCCTCAAACAGATGTTGTTTAAATACGGTGACCTTATATGATCAGAACCCTATTAAAATATTTCATGTTGTACTTTGGTAATGCATATATTTTGTCATGTCAGTATGCATCACAAGGAAAATTTGTGCAAGTTGGAAATTCTATCTTTTGCTAAATTATTTTTAAGTGAAAACAGCTAATGAACTATATTGTTTGCGGATTCCATCATGGAAAGAAAAGTCAACTAAAAAAGATACCAAGTTGTCTATCACTATAAATACCCTTGCTTAATTATTTGCAGAGACAAGAAAACATGTCAACAGATAGAATTTAAGATTGCAGAGAAGAAGAGATACTTAGAATCTTTAGCAGCCTCGGAGAAGAAACTTGAGAGACAGCAAGCTACTCGAAACCATCATCGAAAACTGACCGTCTTCTAAGAAAAGAGAAATTGGTCGACAGCAGGGATTCTCAACAGCCAGCCCACAGACCAAATCAACCCTGTGAAAGATTGAATACCAGCCCTGTGAAAGATTTAATACCAGCCCTGTGAAAGATTGGGTACCAACCCTGTGAAAGATTTAATACCAGCCCTGTGAAAGATTGAATACCAGCCCTGTGAAAGATTGAATACCAGCCCTGTAAAAGAGAAAACAGTCCCAAGGTCCTGCTCTAAAAGGGTATGCAGACCCTTAAAGGCCTTAGCAGCCTACCCTGAACACAGCTCAGATCACAGTAAAGTGAGATTAAAGTGATTGCCTGACTGTTTGTTGCAATCAGTGTTTTTCCTCTCCACATCAAAAGGAAATTACTCGCAAATCTCCCAATCCACAGGATGCTAGCCAACAGATGCTGAACTTTGCAGAAAATATGTGTGCTCTGCAGCAAACTATTCTCTGGGTAAAACAGCTGAAATTTCATACTGTATTGAGAGTGAAATGAAGTGGAAAGATTTACGACTGCAGAACTTCCCATCTGGGGAGATTGTTTGAATCGTATTGGGTTCATTACCGTGGCAACAAGCTAATCCGTTAGCTTCACATTAATAGCCAGATATGTGTCCAAGCAAAGTTAATTCTATTGGTAAAAATACCATTTCAAGCATTGCAAAGAGAAAGAGCTGTTGTATGCAGGTGAATAAGACGTACTTACAGAAAAACTACCACATTTTATACAGACAAAAGTATTAAACAAAAAAGAAAGGTATAAACTACAACAACTAATTGAGATGATAAATCTCAGTACTTTATTATAATTTCTTGATGGTAATTACAAACAAACCAACAACAAAATATATGATGGTTAAATTCAAGTGACTTTAGTTGATGAATTATTGAATTTTTACAATAATTACTGCAATTTGATGGAATGAGATGAAAATCGGCAAAACAAAGTAATAAAGACATCTTAAAGATAACCTCATTTCTTGCCCTTTTTTTTTATTGATTTTTTTAATTATTATTATATTTTGTGTGTTTTTAATTGTTTATGTAAAGAATGCACCAACAAGTGATTTATTCTTGTTTGGCCTATGAATATTCACAAGATGATCACAAAGATTAATTTATAAGATTAATTTACATACAATATCATAATCCTAAGGCTAGTGGGCAGACTGGCCTACCATCTAGAGTCAGTAAGACCTATACAATCAGGTAAAACACTAAATACCATTGCCTCAGCTAGAATCATGAGTTTAGACCCAAAAAAAATTAGTTAAAGGAAAATGCATTTTTTTTTTCAAAGTTGGCATAAATTAGTTTATGTTATAATAATCCTTTATAAATTGCTACAGAAGATATCATTTTTTTTTAAAATGTAAACATGACATATTCCAAACAGCATTATAGTTAGATATTGTCTGCCAATTGTGAATTGTTCCTAATGTACCTTTGTTAATTCCTGTTTG